>JAOBAT010122453.1:0-13294 GCA_026413305.1 Hydrozoanthus tunicans
TATTTCATCCCTTTTTGATTGTTCTTATCTTGCCGTATCTTATCTGACTGAGCGGACCTTTTTATCAGGTGGGGGGGAGGGGGGGGGGGTGCACGTGCACCCGATGCACCCCCCCTGCGTACGCGCCTGGTATTTGAAACGTGGGAATTCGAAGTTTCGGTGGCAAGCGTCTGTTCAGTAACTTGTTACTATGAGTAGAAGTAATGAAAGACAAGGAACTGCGCGTTCGATCGCGACTTGTCCGCGAAATGGCCTTGCAATTAATAAACTTGGGTTCTCTTTACATGGACCGAGTTGTCCCATATCTTGGTCCTCCGGGACGATAAGAAACTGGCATTTACATGCAAAAATGTCATCCTGCCTGACCGAGACAAGTTCAACGTGGATTACATTTCGTGACATCGCCCGTTGAACGCAGTCCATTTCCTCCATTCCTGTAGGATTTGGAACAAAAATCCATCCCCATTTCACTTTCTTTCATTGATCGTTGAATAAAGCTGGAATTGTTACGTTTCATGTGTTAACAACTGTCAAATCTTGTCCCGTCTGGCTAAGATATCTCGGCTGTATGCCTTTACATGCACTGAAGTTGTCTCGGCTTGTCGGGTGGCCCGCCTCGCCCAGATGGGAAACTCGGCAAGGGTTACTTCGGGGTAAAAACTTAGAGGTGTTAGGGAAACATAGAAAATACCCTAAAAAGTACCACTGAGGTGTGAACAACTTCGGCCCTAAAATACCCTTCCGAGGTCGTAGTATCGATTTTGAAAAAGGCAGAAGGAAACGGCAAAAAACACGCTCGTTTTGAATTCGTACACCTAGAAAAGACAGTTTCAGAACTAAAATAACCTTGATTGGTCTCTAAAAACCCCTAAAATTATCAAATTGCCAAACATGCATCATTCCTGTCATACCCGATAGATCGAGAACCCCCCACCCCGGAGTATTTTGGCCAACGTGGTTTTAAAAATTTGAAAATCTTGACGGCCATAATTTCAATTTTCGACTTAGAAGTATTGATCGTGTCAGTTTGACCATGTGTGGGAGACGTCGCTTGGTTTCTTAACCATTGCTTTTCCGCCTTGCCTAGTACTTTGGGGTCAAAAGGGTTGGGATGACCGTCGGGAAAGTCCCCAAAATACCCTAAAAAAATATCTAGGGATAAAAATTTTCTACCCTAAAAAATACCTTCGGTTTTAAAATTACCCTAAAAAATACTAACTGAAAGCTGAAATTTTCCCCTGGGTAGCTAGTGGGTCGGCGCTAAGTCCCTTCGTGTTGTTCTTAACGTGATATGCAGTAAATAAAGGCACGCGCGTAGTTGAACGTTCGCCAAAGGACTTCTTATCAGTACGCACGTTTGCTAAAACACAGGACTACAAACAGTCCAATAGCTTTTCGTTTTTAAACCCTAAAAAATACCAGGCTCTTAGTTTAACACGGGAATTCTTTTTACAACCCCTAAAAAATACCGGACTGGTAATTTTAACCCCTAAAAATACGACGGTCATACCTACCATCCCAATATAGGGGGTACCCCCCCCTCCTGGTACAATACCTGCGTATAATTTCGATAAGATATTTTTGTCATGATGTTCTTAACTCTTCTCGAATATCCTTCACGTTTGCCGAAGCCATATACGGTCTCCCCATGAATACCATGTTTAGTTAGAATCGACGACTTGAAAGTGCCCCAAAGTTCCCCTGATCGATATCGAACCTGTTTTCCTATCCGCTTTAGATCCCCCCGTGTTCCTTTAGATTTTTATGACTTTACATGGTTCTTGCTTTTCCTGTCCTTACTGGATGTAAAGTTTTGAACTGTTTCCCATTCTTCCCCCTTGGAACTAATTTGAGAAACATTACAAAGCAAAATAAACCGTTGTTGTTGTTGAAGTGCTTCCTTCTCAGCGTGAAATAGAAACAAACAAATTGATCCAGGACTACAAGTTTCGATTTCAAATTGGAAAGTTTAACTGTAAGAAATGACAATACTTCAAAATAGTTATACGTCGGTTCGAAAGAATGCCGAATTAAAAAAAAAAAACACGTTCGCAAAACAAAATTCATCATAATTAATATTGACTTCCTTTCGAGAAGCGAAAGTTAGTTTACATAACAACACCAAGAATGAACAATGTGTTTTTGCACTGTACGTAATATAAGGAGGAGTCAAACAGGAACTGTTTTCATTCAAAATACTGGAAGCTGCTCCGCGCATATTCACGAAAAGCACTTAAATAATTCATTGGTAAGTCGATAACATCTTTGGATTTTTTGTTTTGAAAGGCATCCTCTAAGTATTCTTATTTAAATCGGTCGGCGGCGCAGTGGCCGAGCGGTTAGCGTGTCTAACCCGACTTTGTTTCAGTCGACTCAGCTGTATAAATGAGTACCAGTTCTGTTAGTGTCCTGCTAGCTGTCCAGGGGGAGTCAAAGACTCTCATCCGCTAAACACTACGGAAACCGGAGATAAGCGCCGGCCCTAACAGCCACTTTGGCTCGAGAAAGGATTTAGCTTAAGTCGATGTTCTAACTCTAAGACTTCCATCAACGATAGTTTTTCAGTTAATAGAAAATTTCTGAGTGTAACTAGGTCGCATACACGTAAAAGTTCAGTTACTCTGGTTAAAAAACTGCTTTAAAAAAACAAGATAAAAAATAAACAAAAAAATAAAAGAAGAACGAGACTGTAACATATTTACAGTGTGTAATGGACAGCTATAGAATTACTCTTCAAACACAGTTTCGTTGATTTTTTTTGTGTCATGAGTAACAACAAAGGCTACTTTATATTAGTTTGGAATTTGGTTATTTCCTAATGCATACATTTTAATTGATGACACCTTTCAATTTACGTACATTTGATTCTCGCTGGCGATTCTTATTTAGTCGACCGTCTTATATAACTGCAGTTGCGATATTTGCTGAGTATTCTGCATGTGCAGTCATCGTGTCTGACGAAAAATTGTATACTTTATTTATTTCCTAAAGTAGCTCAAGACATTAGAGTCATTATTGTTGAAAAGAAAAAAAATCAATAACTAAAAACGTTTTAACTTGTTTTCTCTCAATGAATATTAATAAGAAAGATTTGTGTTGTACTTTACAATAAAGAATTGCTCGCAGAACCCCTAAAGAATCGTAAATAAAAGCCTATGTAACTCAGTCAGTCAAAAGAGGTTTGTACTAATTACCACTATGAAAACATTCATGGCGATCTGATGCGATCTGAAAACCTTAGTTCTTTTACTTCGGCTTCGGCTTTGGCTGTTAACTTTGAACATTGTGAATTCTAATGTGTACAATCTAAAATTGCTTGTAACTTCTCATAAAATCCAGAAATCAAAAACCTAACTCCATCAATCGACGGGGAATTATATCCCTTAGAAGTTTTTCTAACGGTTGTGAATGGAAAAAATATTCATTTACAGAAATTCTCATTAAATGATTTTAGATTAACTTCCGCGTCGAAAATCAGTAATCGCATGGTATAGTTTGGTTCGGACTACTAAATGCTGCCATTTATGGCAACCCGTTGATGCGATTCGATACCACAATCATTTTAAAAACGAAAATTCCATGTCACCGATATTCGTAAGGGCTTTTTCCTAAAATCATATTTTAAAAAAACATATTTCTGCTTTATCAAGATTATAAAAAGTTTAAAGCGTTGTCTGCGCGTTCTTAATTTTACATCCTCTATAAAATCTTTTGTTTAGAAGGCAAAATCTAATTATCAATTGAATCACCAGTGTTGTGAAGACTCGAGTACTGATTGCTAGCTTTTAACACATGCATCGTATCAAAGAAAATAAAACAATATGAGACTGTGGAAGCAGGATTGGATATACAAGTCAAACAGATAACAACAGCCTGTCACCAAAACCCAACAAACCTGAAAGCAAAATTAACCTCGAGTGTGGCATTTAATAAAAAAGTTGCTATTTTAACGAACAAAACGACAAAGAGAAGCGCAAACCTACAGGCCTATAGCAAGCTTTATTATCAAATATATCACCATTTTTCTTGATCAAGTTTACTTGTTTTGACCGAAAATATTGTTCGAGGATTGAGTTTCAAGTTTTATCACGTAAAACCGAGACGCCGCTGCGTCCTTTTAAATGCTAGAGGTTTGTTTTCTTCCTGGCTGCCTTTTTATCACTGGGAGGACCATTCAAGAACATTCTAGTGAAGGACAAAGCACAACTCCCTATCTAGAACCTCGAGTATAGCAGTTCTTTCGTTTTAAATTTCTGTTTCAGACAATACAATACAGGTAAGTGTTGGACGTATAGCTCATGGAAATCGGCACATTTGTTAATTTATTTTACTTAACACCTACAAATAACAAATTAATATAAACGTTAAGGCTTAGAAAGTTCTCTACTAAGAAACTAGGTTTAAACACATGCAACTACGTTGTAAAAGGTCTTGGAAGCAGCAAAAAAGAATTAATTTTGAGGAAACACAAAACAATTAATCTGTTTCAGTTTTCTAATTATGTTGTGCCTAAAACTACAGAAGACTGAAGCATGAACAACAAGAATGAAAAAGGAAAGCTGTTTTTTTTTGCGTTTGATCGCTTTAAACTCAGATATCGATCATTCAGGATGACAGATAGTTGAAACCTTTTCTTGTATCAATCTTTACCTAAGTATAAGGATGCTTGATTTGTTTGAAAAAAAACGTTTGAAAAGAAGTGTTGACGTTTCAATGGCTGTTTCAATTCTAACGATAGTTTTTGTATAAACCAAACAAAAGGCATCGAAATTAATGATAGAAGCGTTTGTAGAATATATGACACTCTGTTTCATGTTTTGAAGATTATCCTGTTTCTTGTGCGTTTTAAAGGTATTATAGAAAATTTGTTTATAAAAAACAAATTAAAGTAAAAACAATATTGATTAGTAATAGTATTAGCATTGATATAGATAATGATAATGATAATAATAATAATATTAATAATTATGTTAATAGTAACAGTAATACTAAAATGATATCAGTAGCATTGATATTGATGATGAAGATGATTTCTATCTCAACAAACATTAATGGTAACAGTTTTCTTTCAAAACAAAGATTATTGCTCGTGCTAATAGTAGTAATAACAACAGTGATGCTTAACTTGAGAGTACATAAGCGCTCTGCTAATTAGGAGACTGATTATTGACTAAATTAATAAACTGCCCCTAAGCGTTTCTTCAAACTGCACTCTGCACTGAGTCTTTCGTGCAGGAGGCTGGGGTTCGATTCCCGGTGCCGGACCTTCACTCAGGGTCTTAAAATAATTGAGGAGAAGGTGCTGCCTTTGCCCTAACATCTGCAAACGGTTAGGCCTTCGCGTCTTCTCGGATAAGGACGTTAAACTGTAGGCCCTCGGAGTCATATAGCTTGATTGTAAAACCTGTTGGGTTTTTGAATATTCAACCATCTTAACAGCTTAACATCTACAAACGGTTAGATCTTCGCGTCTTCTCGGATAAGGACGTTAAACCGTAGGCCCAGTCTCTCGATCTCCTATCGGGAGACTTGAAAGAACTCACAACACTTGTCGACAAAGAGTAGGGTGATCCCGGTGTCTTGTTCTGTCAACTATTAACTAAGGGCAACTCTTACTGAATATAAATGTGAGCCGTATGTAGCGGACTATCTAAGACCCTCAATACCAAAGTCAAATTTAAATCATTGTTAAGCAGGTTTGATCATCTACACTAGAGGGCGCTACATAAATGCTAAACTTAATTAGTTATTATCATTGTTATTGATTGTTTTGCTTGACACAACAACGAACTGCAATATCCGATTCAGACACTCAAATTCATAAACTGAACTCTAGCCAACATGCAAGATTTGCAAATTCCATTTGCCTTTTTTTGTATTTCGTCAACTCGGGTTGTCCATAGACTGTTAATTGATTATACACATCTTTACAAACGATTTACTTAAGAGTTTATTTTAAGAAAACAAGTAAAAGTCGTTTTGCCATACAAATTTACTCATCCATTCGTCGTCATATCATTAGAGCTAGAGCTGCAAAAAGCCATCAAAACACAAAAGTAAAGATTAATTCAGCTGTTGTGAAGGTTTTAGGTAAACTATAATAAGGTCGTTCGCTGTTCAGATGTTTTAAGAATGTTTTACCGGGAAAGCTACGCGTTTTACGACTAATTAAAAGTTAAGAACAAAGTTAAGCCGGCATTACGCAGCGTAGAATTTTAGATGGTGGTTTTGCTCCAAGATTCATACGGGGGTATGTGTTGTCCACACCAATCCACGCGTTTGACAATTTATCATTTGAAACGGGTCCTGTATGTAAATACTCGTTCAGTAAACAAACTTTTCTGTTGAATTTAATTTATTTTGTTAAGAACTAGCATTCTAATTTGTTTTTCATTTAGTAGAAGTTTTTCGATAATAAACAAGAGAAGTATAATAATTTTAAAAAAACCCATTCGGACAACAAGCATTCTGAAGTATCGACAAAAGGTACTCGTTCCCAACACCTATAACTCAGGTCCCTCTCGTCTTGTCCCGGTCACGGTGGTTAGGGCAGAGGTGGCTGTCATTCTAGATTACTTAACACCACTGTCAACTGATATTATTTTATCAACTGCTTTTGACCAAACTTCTAGTGTAGCTACTTTTCTGCCTTTAGATTAAGAAATAGAACGCTTAAATATGTCTTTTTTGTTGCCTTTATAAAGAAATGAATGAGAACGCAATCTCCGTTAACTTGACCACAAACCCATTGAGCCTGACCAACACAACCAGTACTACAGCTACAGATGTTACAAAAGCCTTCATAGACAACCCCACAGGAAGGCGTGTCCTGTACGCCTTTGTTGGAGTTCTCTCGATTTGCTGCAATGGTGCACTGTGTGCTGCGATTCGCAGGAACAAGAGAATGTTGATAAACTCCTACAATGTGTTGGTGTTAATGCTTGCCATTGTTGATACCATCACAGGTTAGCTTGAAAGTTTAACTTATATTTTTAAAGTGGTACTTAGTTGTAGCAGTAATAGTATTAGTAGTAGCAGTAATAGAAATATATCTGAGCTGTTTCTTAACAACTCATTGCGTTCATGTCTAATGACCCTCGTGTCTTTCCTAGGTATCTTTATCCTCATCTCTCCATCATTTGTAATCGGCAACAAAATAATTCCAATACCATCTGGTGCTTTTGGCCGGGTCTTCTGTTTCCTCGTACAAAGAAATTTTTTTGTCTGGCTTTTGGCCAAGTTCTCGGTTTCAATCGTTATGTGCATGGCTATAGAGCGTTGGTGTGCCTTGGTTCAACCAGTTCGTTATAAATCAGCCTTCACCTCGAAAAAGGTTTTACTGTATGTAACAACACTGTTGGTTGTTCTCGTAATTGTGACAATACCGACATACTATCAGACATTTGCTGAAACAAAAGGAACGAAAACAAGTTGTGTGGACAAGCCTCTTATGGGACGGGTGGTGGCAAGCCAACTTTTCACAATCTTTTATTGCACAGTTACCGCCTTCCTCCCCTTTGTGGTGATAGCCGCCACGTTTATCCACCTACAGTTCTACACCATTCGTCACCAGCCCCAACGTCAAACGATCACGCATGCGCAGCGACGGCGACGCCAGCTTGAGGTAAGGCTATCGCGAATGAGTGCAGTCGTGGCATTAGTTCTTGCAATCTGCATCTTTCCCAGCCAGATAACGTACATCCTCTTTAAATACAATGCCACGAGCTGGGATGTGGTCAACGTAGCGTCCACACTCAGTATGTTTAACAGTGTTTTTAATCCCTGGATCTACTGCCTCACCAACAAGGTGTAATTGAAAGAGTTTGCACAATTATTTCGCATCTGCAAGAAAAAAGAAAAAGTCCAAGTGCAATGCACAAGCGTTACTCCTGTACCAAAAACCGAGGCATTGGCTTCGTAGCCAATTTAATGAAAAATGAAACTTCTTCACAAGATTTTATCTTAAAAAAAGGAAGACTCATCAGTGACTGATACTTGTAGAAAGTCCACAGATTTGCGTCTTTAGACATTTTAGAAGTAGACTGATACTTGTACAAAGTCCACGGATTTGTGTCTTTAGAAGTTTAAAAAGAAGGATTGACACTTGTACAAAGTCCACGGATTCGCGTTTTTAGAAGTTTTAAAAACATGGACTGATAATTGTACAAAGTCCACGAATTTGTGTCTTTAGAAGTTTTAAAAACATGGACTGAGACTTGTACAAAGTCCACGGTTTTGCGTTTTTAAAAGTTTTAAAAACATGGACTGACACTTGTACAAAGTCCACGGGTTTGCGTTTTTAGAAATTTTAAAAACATTGATTGACACTTGTACAAAGTCCACGGATTTGCGTCTTTAGAAGTTTTAAAAACATGGACTGATACTTGTACAAAGTCCACGGATTTGTGTATTTAGAAGGTTAAAAAGATGGATTGACGCTTGTACAAAGTCCACGGATTTGGGTTTTTAGAAGTTTTAAAAACATGGACTGATAATTGTACAAAGTCCACGGATTTGTGTCTTTAGAAGTTTTAAAAACATGGACTGACACTTGTACAAAGTCCACGGTTTTGCGTTTTTAGAAGTTTTTAAAACATCGAATGACACATGTACAAAGTCCACGGATTTGCGTCTTTAGAAGTTTTAGAAGATGGACTAATACTTGTACAAAGTCCACGGGTTTGTGTCTTTAGACGTTTTAAAAGATGGACTGATACTTGTTCAAAGTCACGGATTTGTGGCTTTAGAAGTTTTAGAAGATAGACTGGTATTCGTACTAAGTCCACGGATTTGTGTCTTTAGAAGTTTTAAAAGATGGACTAATACTTGTTCAAAGTCACGGATTTGTGGCTTTAGAAGTTTTAGAAAATGGATTGATACTTGCACAAAGTCCACTGATTTCGTCTTTAGAAGTTTTAAAAGATGGACTGATACTTGTACAAAGTCCACGGATTTTAGGCTTTAGACATTTTAGAAAATGAACTGATACTTGTACAAAGTCCACTGATTTCGTCTTTAGAAGTCTTAAAAGATGGACTAATACTTGTAGAAAGTCCACGGATTTGTGGCTTTAGAAGTTTCAGAAGATGGATTGATACTTGTACAAAGTCCACGGATTTGCGTCTTTAGAAGTTTTAAAAGATGGCTAATACTTAAGAAATGAATGTTTTCAATCATCCAGCTGGCTTGAGACGATAGCCTCTACAAAGTACAGTTGAGCACGGACTAGCAGAAGGTCGAAAATATGAAATTGTGATAACCAACCAAAGGTGAATTGTTTAGAAAGACACAAGGTAATGATTTGTAGTTTTGATCTGAAAATGCAATGAGCGCAGGAGACGTTCCTCTAAAAAGTAGACTTTTGTACATCTTTAAATGTAAAAACATAAAAGTATATCAATTAACAATCGAAGCTAAAAAATGGGATAATAACGAAAAGTTGATCTATTTCGAAAGACAAAAGCTAGTGATGTCAAGTTTTGCTATAATAGAACTGCAACAAAATCAGCAATACTGACTGTCTTATTTAGCTTTTTAGTTATTATAGTCAGACTGTACCTAAAGGACGTTTATTTCTAAATTTTTTCCTTTTGTAATTACTTTAAAATTATGGTACTAAATAAATCATTGTCATTGTCATTGCCAATACTGGCTCCTTGAACTGCATGGTTGATAAGAATTGTTGGTTGTTTTCTCTCCAAATTCATCAATGCCGACTAAACTTCTTGGCTTGTATTTCGAAATAGCGCATAAATTAGCTTTCACTGTCTTTTTTTGCCCCTCCAACTAGTCTTGCCCAGCAGTCACTGGAAATTTAAGATCAATAGTTTTTAATTTTGCCTCATAGTCACAGACTTTTGTCCCAACAGTATCAGGGAAGTAGTCAGCCGATTTTTCCACTTGAACCAAAGTTGTACAGAGTAAGACGGGTAGATCTTATTCATTAGTTCCGGCGATTTTAATATTCTTTCTTCTGCATTCAAATTAACCATATACTAGCCGCGGTTCTGTTTTCTTTTTTGAAAATTTCACAGGAATGAAGCTACTAAGATGTATACGCCATTTATGAATACGGTCTATTTTCAAATTGTTCAACGTTCAAAATGGCTTGACAGTTTCCCTATGCATGGCCGTCAACAATCTAAAGCTTTATACAATTATACTATATGATAGAATCAGACGTATATCAAAATCTTTATTAACAATTTTACACTACAGAGACAAATCTTTTGGCTTAGAGAATCGAGAGATATTGTTGGAAATTTCGTTATTATCATGAAAGTCTCATTATTGCCCCGTGTGAATAATTGTAACCTTGCTAAGCTGTCAGTGGATCTTTTTGCGGGCTTACCTACTATCAATGAGTTTCTGAGCGGTCAAGATCAGTAGATTGATAATTTAGTCTAAAATCTATATCATGATACAAGTTCACTAAGAAATTTAGGCTAGGCTTGTGAACTTCCAAGGTGACGAGACAGTAATCGATCTCGTTGAACAGCATGACGAAAAAGACCTAGTTCTAGTTTTAGTCATTTCGGTTCGAGCTCTCAGCCTAGCACGATGTAAGAAAAGTTAAGAGCGTACACCAGCAAATAAAGCCGGGTATCGTCCCTGGTAAATCTGAGCCTCGCGAGTGATTCCTTAATAGCTGGGATGTTTTAGGAAAGATCCAAAATAACCCTGTTACACTAATACAGAAATTCATGTTAAGCCCGAACTTAATGGATGAAAGGCCCGCTACACCCCCTGAGCGTTGCTTCGATTCAACCGGGTGGTGAGTGTGTTACGACCGTGTTTATCAGTGGAGAGCGAGTTTAACAGTTTCTTATTCTCCCATCTTAGAGTTTACAAAATTTATACTAATATGTTTTTGAAGTGAATAATTGCGAGAAATTCAGATTTAAAGCCTTCGGACCTATAAGTGAATCGGACTTCCTCTTATGATGATTAAGAGCCGCTGACTGCTTGACACTGCAGTAGCCTTTTTGAACTGCAAAGTGTGACTATTTCCGGAGTGTTGCACTAATGTCAAAAATAGTCCCGACTTTCGAAACTCGCGGGGGGCGGTTTATGAATAACCCAAGCTGGATTTTTAATATGTTGTAATACTTTGCTTTCCATAGTGTAAAAATTGTAACAAAGCTCGACATCGCAGTTGCCTTTTTTGACCTGTAAACTTCGACTATTTTCAGAGTGTTGCACTATTCCTGCAAGTACGCAAAATTAAACAGAAAAAATATCATGACCAGATGCTTTTAGTTTTAAAATTCATGTTGTGAAAGGAACAGTTTAATTTTGTGAGAAATGTCAGCTCCATACAAGTGAGAAGTTGCGTGTACGCGAGAGTCAAAGTTGACGGGCTTTTCATTGAAATTACCAGGCCCCGAGGGCCCGTGAGCGCTAATTTAGGTTTTCCTAAATTTCTCGAAAACAAAAGCTCAGTTACAAGTTTAAGTGCGATTTCTTAAATGAGTTCACCAAAGGGGTTCTCCAGGCAAATCATAAAAAAATCCGAAATTTGACGTTTGTCCGGGAGTATTTGATTTTCAAAGTCAGCAGCTCTTAATATTTAAATAAAATGATGCATAATCGCGAAAGGTAAGGTGCCTGTAAACAACTCTCGTCGGCCGGCCCGGCACAGTTGTATCAAAAATAGTATTGTCTAGATTGGTAATCTTTAAGCTTTTTGATTTAAAGCGGAAAAAAAGTCAGACTTTGGATTTCTTGGTATGCTACCTGGAAACCCCATTTTGTGAACTATTTTTGAAATCGCACTTAAGTTTGCAACTTAGCCTTCTTTTTCGAAAAATTTAGGAAAATATTAACTCGCGCTCTAGTGACAACACTTCAAAATACGTCAGTTCGAAAGAGTGCCGAAAATAAACCAATGTTTGCAAAACAAAGTCCATCATATTTATTATTTACTTTCTTTCGAGAAGCGAAAGTCCTTACATAACAACTCCAAGGATGAACAATATGTTATTGCACTGTATATAAGAAAGAGTTAAAAAGAAACTACTTTCATTCACTGCACTGCAAGCTCCTCCTTGCATATTGACGAAAAAAACGTAAACGATTGGTAAGTCGATAACATATTTCGATGACACTTCTTGTTTTGAAAGGCATTCTAAAATTTCTTATTTAAGTCAATATTCTAAAACTAAGACTTCAACGATAACTTTAATTTTTAGTCAACAGAATAAATTCACCACGAACTTTGGTTATTTCCTCGTGCATGCATTTTGCTTGACGGTTTTCAATTTACGTACATTTGATTCTTGCTCATTCTTATTTCGTCGACCGTCTTATAAAACTGCAGCTGCAACATTTGCTGTATACTGCATTTGCAGTAATCGTGTCTGACGGAAAATTGTATGCTTTATTTATTTCCTAAAGTAGTTCAAGTCAGTGGAGTCATTATTGTTGAAAAGAAAGGAAATGCATAGCTAAAAGTGCTTTAACTTGACTTCTTGTGTTGTACGGTTAATCAAGAATCGCTTGCAGAACTCCTAAAGAATCAAAAATAAAAGTCTAAGTCAGTCAGTCAAAAGAGATTTCTGCTAAGCATTTCTGGCGATCTGATGCGAACTGAAAACCTTAGTTTTTTTTCGGCTTCGGCCATGGATGTTAACTTTGAACATTGTGAATTCCATTGTGTACAATCGAAAATTGCTTGTAAATTCTTTAAAAAAATCCAAGTAAATAAAAAATCTAACTCCATCAATCGATGGGGTATTATATCGTTTTGGGAAGTTTTGATGTGAACTGACGGTGTTATAGCTCTTTTAGTCGGCTTCGGCTACGGCATAATTATTAGATTTGAACATTGTGAGCGTCGCAATCTGAAATTGTTCTCTAAAAATCCAAAAATCGAGAATCTTACTCCGTCAATTGATGCGAAATCCCTTATGGTCGACGTGGGAAGTTTTGTTGCGATATGATGCGAACTGGCGGTGCCTTAGGCCTAGTGTTTTTAAAAGAAACGTCTCCACTCAACAACAACAACAACAACAACAACAACAACATTAGCAGCGTTAGGGGACCAGTTCCTGGTCAAAAAACTATATTCTAATTATGTATTTTCTATACTTTAGATTCCGACTTTTCGAACCGTTCCGACGGCCTTTATCATGGGAAGTGTCGAAAATCAGTAGTCGCATGAGTTTAAAGAGTCTGTTAATTGAAATTATTATGGTTGGAGCAATGATTTTCGTCTAATAAAGCATTTGCTAAGAAAATTCGAAGTGTACATTATAACAAATTGATTTGAAGTGTCAAAAACGTTTTTAACGAG
>JAOBAT010122464.1:0-13292 GCA_026413305.1 Hydrozoanthus tunicans
TTTTCTGTATACTTAGCCAGTCAAGAGCTCAAGATATTTTCATAACATATAATTATTGTTAACATTGTGGACTGAAATTGACTATGTATAAGCCTTTTCTGAACTGTGCACAGTGACTGGCACTAAGGTTTGAATGATCGGACTACAATTATGTTATTGTTGATTGATAACTTATGTTAAGCCTTACCCCGACAGTTGTTATTTTTGAAGAAAGGGGATGTTGTGATGTTATTAGTCAACTTCCGGTAATTATGCAGTCCTGCACTTCCGGTCTCATGCCGGACCATCACGCATTGTGAGCTTGTAGAACTCGTACGTGCTCTCCAACATGGCGGAATAAAAGTATAGTTATTTACTCTCCTTGCCTGGACATTCCATAGCATAACAAACGTTTTCCTTTTTACTTTCCCTTTCCAGTCCTCCGTGCCATTGGGATACCAACACGAAGCATTACGAACTTTGAGTCTGCGCATGACACAGATGCTAGCATGACAATTGACTTCCACTACGATGAAGAAGGCAATCCGTTGAGTAACTTAAACGATTCTGTGTGGTAAGTGTAAAGACCTGATCATGCTTTGTTCGATTGATTCTGCATTTCAAGTTATAACATTTATGTTTTAAAACCGAAAAATCAAAGCTTAAACTTAAAATAATGAAGAAAGGCTAAACAAACGGAAACACAGTAGTTGCAGTTCAGCTACGCAATCAGCAAGGAAAAATGAATGAGTGTAACTGGAATGTGTCTAAGTATTAGACGCATAAAATATTATTCATGACCTTTTATTTAATAAAGTGATTTTTTAATTTGTCTTCGCTTATCCATAGCACGTTTGGTAATAGACTATAAAACACGTTCTCACTTCAACTTTCTGTTTGCTATGCTATATTTTCCATAAAACCCTCTCATATTCGAGTTTAACAATTTGGTCTGACAAAACGTAGTGTCAATTTTCTAAGACTTCTGACGCGAAGATATGACACGCTCAGCTTTTAAGTTTTTTTGCAAAGTTACAACTCAGGGTTGTCCTGCTGTCGTAGGCTGTCAGGATATTTTTCACAAAGAGCAAAAAGACACAAGACGAACTCGATATCTTTTGAAAACTTAAGTGAAAGCACGCCTTTTGGATATCATTTTAACCTTCTGCACGTATGGTTGAAAAAAGATCCAAATTCTGTGCAACTTGAAACAAGATTTTTGAGATTACATTTTACTTTTGTTGGAAAAAATGTCCAGCGGCTACCAGCAGAATTTTCGAACCTCTGTTCGTTATTTCTTTGTCTTAGTAATGATGCTTAATTTTTGAGGAATTTTCACGTGTGGAACGAGTCGTTCTTCACCCGTCCAGACCTTCCAGATGGGTACGATGGATGGCAAGCACTTGATGCTACCCCCCAAGAAGCGAGCCAAGGTAAAACAAACACCCTACTTTGAATTGTTTTATCAGTTAAACTGAAACCCTCATACATGTCCTTAGGTATCAGAGCTATAAGAATTAAGTTAAAACTCTTGTTGTAATCATGCATTTCACTCTGCAGCACCACCTTAGTTACCACTAAAGCGTTTGCTTCGGTCATGAAAAGAAAACAAGAAATACGTCCATAGGTTTTGAGGATACGATTTCTGATCACCCCCTGATGACTCTCTTAGATGAAACGCGAAACTCTCCCTACCTATTCACATAAAAAGTTTGCAGATAAATTATGTGCACTAAAAGGCTGAAGTACCGCAAATGTCTTTTTCTTCCTTAAAGAGTGAATGACGCCAAAAAGAAATTCTTTAATTTGCATTCAGCGTCCATTTTGCCTTTCTACCAGGTTTGTCTGTTGTAATAATTTCGTTACCAATCTTCTTGGCGGGTTTTCAAGTCAATAGTTGGTAGGGTGAATGCTGTTTTAGCACGACACAATTACCTACGGTAAGCATTTATGGATTCTGCCATCTTAGAGGAAGAACCCTGGCGACAAGGCAAAGATAGTAAGCGGAAAGATTACAAGTATTGGTACTTACTATAGAAAGAGTATCTTTGAAAATGACCGGGTAAGCTACAAAGAAAAAAACTCATGATCAGTTTCCGGTTTCTTCTTTATAAGGTGTGTTCCGCTGCGGTCCGTGTCCAGTAAAAGCTATTAAGAATGGCGACATTTATCTTCCTTATGACGGTGGGTTTGTCTTTGGCGAGGTTAACGGAGACCGAATTTATTGGACAGTGAAAAAGAACGGCGAAATGAATGTACAACATATTGATAAAAAGAGCATTGGCATGAAAATCAGTACAAAAGCGGTCGGTAGCGATGCAAGAGAAGACCTGACAAATGAGTACAAGTACCCTGAAGGTAGGTTACGGAGAGAAAAGGGAAGATTGTTTGGCCGAGCAGTAACAACTACTGTGTAAATCCTCTTACGAAGGCGAGCAGAATCCCCCCTACCTGTTACACTGTTCATTTGCTATGATCAGTGGGTAATGTAACGAAACAGTTTATTATAAGTTTGTATTTCAAAACCTTTATTGAGTGGATTTCACTTAAGAGAACTGGGAACTGTTGCCACTGCAGATAAGGTTGTTGATGTCACGATTTCGCTTGAATATCAAACTAACAATTTAGGAGATTCTCGCGGGAAAATACCGTAGCCTTGTTAAAGTGCCTACGACATGAAACGTTTTTTTATCTTAGTGGGCAGACCCTGCTAGATAAAGCATAAAAGTGAAAAAATTTTGTCAAAATCTTTTATGGTTCTCGAGGTAACAATATTTAATGTTTTCGAATGATGACGTCATTGCACGCGAATGTACAGGCACATTTTAACTTTTCTTTAAAATTTGCCGCCAATCCATTACCTTTGGATGAGTTTGAACCAAACTTGGACTAGTAGTGTATCTTGATGTTTTCCTCAAAATAGTGACAATATATCGTCATGGCAACAACTTGATTCCAGGTCTCAATTTTCTGCTATACATGCAAGTGACGTAATCATTGAAAACATCAATTGTTGATATCTCGAGAACAATAAAAGATTTCGACAATAGTTTTTCACCCTATTCCTCAATTAGCAGGGTCTATCTGCTGAGATAAGAAAATGTTACACGTCATAGGTACTTTAAATTTTGCAGAAGGTCTCTTTGGTGTTATGACACTCTATTTAGAGAGCCTATAAATTTAAATACATCTTGTGTGGCTCGCCTACCTGAGAAACAACTACAGTAGTAAAATGTAACAGACCCGATTTACAATTTAGAAATCACTGTTATAGTTTTGATGGACCATGGTAGGCCATCCAAAAAGTAGAGTAAGAGAACAAATAGTTTTTATCAAAAGTAAAGTACTGCGAGTAAGAGTGTGATATAGTCGTTTGCAAAAACCAGAGAAACTATTGATACCATTTACTATTCCAGCAATAGATTGCGACACTGCAGGCGCTAAAACCACCCTTCGCCCTCCCACGCACGAGATGGACTACTATCGTACGACACAGGGACTCCACAACAGACTGTAATAGTGTTGCTGTGAGCGAAGCGAGCAGCAATAAGTAACTAAACGTTTAATTTATTTTAATTTAAACGTTTGATATTAAAACTTTATTCTAATCCTTAAGGTTCAGGGGCGGAGCGAGCAGCTGTTCATCGTGCCAACAAACTCAGCTCAAGGCGGGATGAGGAAATTTACAAGAAACCAGTTTCACATGACGTCAACTTTAACCTGAGCATTGACGAAAACGTGAAGATAGGCAGTGATTTCAAGATCCAACTGAACCTGAGGAAAATGGGCAAAGAAGAGAGATGTGTTCGTGTAACTATTACGACAAAAGCAGCTTTTTACAATGGAGTAGTTGCAAATGATTTGAAAGAATTGCATAAGGAAGTGGTGCTCTCAACAGGAGAAGGTGAGTTTAACTTGGACCTGTGGACTTGCGTGCACATGGTTTCAAGTCCTATGAAGTTCGATTGTCTTGTTAATCTTTTTTATCTGATAAAGGTTCTCTTAATAACATAAACAGATAGGTAGGTCGGTCGGTCGGTCGGTCGGTCGGTCAGTAGGTAGGTAGTTAGGTAGGTAGGTAGGTAGTTTCACATTGCTTTATTCCCATGACCTTGATATTTTACAGGTATTGCTAAAGCTATTTCTTTTCTTTTAAAACAATAACTACTAATAAAACTATGATAAAATATGACTAGTTACAAACAGTAAAACAAAAACTGCAAAAGGTACTGCTGTAATCATACAATATATAATTCGTGGTAAAATAATTGGTTTGTCGTTTTGGAACTAACATTGATTTTGTATTGCATGTAAGGTAATCTCTCGTAGTTTAAAACACTTACATATGAAAACGGCTAAATAATTAATAACTTCGCCTCTGTCACTAGACATAAGTTTGTGATAGAAGTTTAGACTAGTCCGTTTATATTTCTACTCATAATTTTATCTAGAAATTGAGATCGTAAATCATTGTATAGTGTACACTTTGTAAGCATGTGCTCTTCTGACTCAATCTCACTTAAGGAACAAAACAGACGTTTTCTATCATCAATCGAAGTTTTTTGTATATCGACCTGATTCAATGGCCAAGTTATTGTTGTTAATTCTGAATTTAGTAGATTTTCTTCTCTGTTCAAAGTAGCTTATTGAATCTAAGTAAGACTCAGATTCATAGCTTAATTTGAATTTTCTGTAGAATTCTAGTTTTCTTGAATGTAATACTTGCAAAATTTTAAATGAACTTTTTCTGTAGGTTCTTTATCTCATTTGCTGAAGTTTTGATTCAAATAGACACCCCAAACTTCACTGCCGTAAGTTATTATGGGAGAGATTAAGGTGTCAAACAACTTAATTGCTTTATTTGGTTTAAGTCGCTTAAAATCAACTGTTTTAGTGACTTTAAATAAAGCGTGAATCGCTTTTCCTTTAGTCATAATTTTGTGCTGTTGGAAATTTCCTGAAGAAGAAATTTTTACTCCTAAATAAGTAAATTCTGGAACAACCTCAAGGACCTGATTATTTATGAGAAAGTTTATCTCACGGACTGTTTTTGAAGTAGATAGGTAGATAGGTAGATAAGTAGATAGGTAGATAGGTAGATAGGTAGATAGGTAGATAGGTGGATAGGTAGATAGGTAGATAGGTAGATAGGTAGATAAGTAGATAGGTAGATAGGTAGATAGGTGGATAGGTAGATAGGTAGATAGGTAGATTGATAGATTAAATTAAAACTTACTAAACATAACCTTTTAATGCGTTTATGTCCATTCCAATAGGCCTTCCAATGCATGTTTACGTCAAACACCACCAAGCCTCGCTTTCGAATCACCAAAGTATGAACGTTTCATAAATCAAATCCCAAAGCGCCCACAAATGAAAATAATTCCACGTGAACACGGTTTGCACGTGCAAAATGCTCACACCTATTGCTTGAATACAAAGCTTGGGGAGTGAAATTGACTAGTTTGACGTCAACATCCATAAGGCCTATTGATCATAGTCCGTGTTGTTTTCTTTCATTTTAGAAAAGTCTGTGACCCTTCAAATCATGGCCAGCGACTTTCAGAATTTGTCACCCGATCTGCATGTAAAGGTCTTTGCTAATGCGCATGTGCGAGAAACAGGTCAAGCTTTCGTTGCCATGGAAACAGTTGAATTCGTCAAACCCGAGCTGGAGGCTTATGTAAGAGTTAGAAGGTGTTTATTTGTTGAGTATGTTCTCAGTAAAATGGATCCCCCAGTAGACTACCGAGACTAGCTATTTTGCAGGAAAAAAATTGAAAAAAGGTTTTTTTTTAAAAAGTTTTTTTGCAAAGGAATACAGATAAGTGGCGGTTTATATATTTCTGTTGAATGAATTATAATAATTTTAATCTGAAACATTGAAGAACTTACAATTTTCTGTTAAAATCTGCTAAAATATTAAATGAAATTGTAGTTGTCGAAGTTGGCGCTGCCAGGTTGAAAAAATAAGAAAACTCATTTTCCCGTTCCCCTGCAGAGAGTGACGAATTTCTTACTATATACCACAATTCCATCTGAATACAAGCTGTAGCACAAGGCCTAATGGAAGAGAGGATTTCTCTGCAGCAATTTTAGGGTTCTTTTCCCTACGGTTACTGAAATTACTCCACCCTCCTAATTGTTACATTTTCACCGTCAATTTCCCAGTATATATTTTAGTAGTCAAGCATCCGACTGAAGCTAAGATTTTTGAAATTCTACCATACAAACTATAGCTAATCTTGTATGTTTGTTGTTTTCTTTTATGATTAAAATAAGCGTGTATCTGTTATGGTTCAATTTTGTCCTTGGTTTAAGTTTTATTTTCCTTTGTTTTTGGATATGGTAATGTATGATAATGTGTTTGAAACAAAGGGAAATAAAACTCAAACCAAAGAAAAATTTGAGCCACAATTTATCCTTCTTTCTCAGTGTTAAGCCGGGAAGGTTCGTAATTCTTGTCGAAGAGATTTTGATTTTAATGATTTCAGCTCTTAAAATAAAATAACTAGGTAGTATCATCAAAGTTGTTTTAAAGGCGAGTTTCAGTCATTGCTTTTAATGAGTGGACTGTTATTTGTTTGGTAACTAGCTTGATACAAAGATTCCGAGGATGTTTAGATTTGAAAAGGTTTGTTTGTAAACGTCACGTCACGCCGATAGATTTGACAAAAAAACAAGTTAAATTTATTGAATGGAACGATGTCCTTCTTTGGCTTCTTGATTTTGTTAAACATTCTTTCAACACAGCTTCCCATTTACGGTTACATTGAAATATTGTTTTTCCCTTTTCCTCTGACAGGCTGACATGAGTCAAATCGCTGTGGGAAAACCGTTTGAGCTGTTTTTTGAATTCACCAACCCCCTGCCAGTTCCTCTTACCAATGGCGTGTACCATGTGGAGACGTCCCGGATGAAGCCACGCTCTCAGACAATGCCTTTAGGGTAACATTTCAAAATTTTTGTATGAATAAAATACCCTACAAATATATCATCTCTTTGCTGTCTAACAACTGTGTTTCATGAATTGAATCAAAGTGTATATCCAGATTGATGAGCAGTAAACAGTAGTAGGTATCTTGTCCATTCGAGGCGGTTCGTTGATAATTGTATTCCAAAGTATTCATAGGGATTCTTCGTGCACAATTACTGGTTACTGTAAATGTGCTGAACTCAACAAATTGACTTCTCGAAATCCTGACAATTTAAACGAAGCAAGATGAATCAAGAAACGATGTAGCAACGTCCCGCAAAAAATTGACAAAAATGAATTTAGGTTTGTTTACTTCCACCTTCGAGAATATTTTCTAGCTATTTATAATTACTGAACATTTTGTTCCGGACATCGAACCATCAGCCTCCCTTTCCCTTTTTATTTATTTCAGCTTCCTTCTATTCCCACATTTCTTTTTCTGTTGGTTTTTGTAAAGTGCATCCAAATATGTTTGGCAAATCTTGACTGTGTCAGTGGAGGCGGTGGGTCTCACCCTTGCATTGTTTTTTCTTTTTCCAGGAAAGCTGTAGCTCCTGGTGAAAAGGTCTCGGTTACTGTCTCCTTCACTCCAAATAAGGACGGGAGGCGTCGCGTGGAAGCGAGTTTCCAGTCAGACCAGCTTGTTGGAGTGAGAGGGATGTTTGAAATAATGGTTCCTAAACCGTCAATGGTCAAATCCAAGGTCTATGTCATTGAAGGAAAATAGAGTATCTGACCAACTCTTAACAGGCACTATTCAACGAATGACGTCAATGCATTCTAGAATCGAATCTTCACAGAATTAGCGCGTCGCATTTGTATGTATCAAAAGCTCCAAGGTTTGAACCATAGTTAAATTGCAAGCATTGAGATATCACTTCCTAAAAGTGCTGAATGAACAAGCAACATGATATTCGTAGCAATTTGTTTACGATTAGAAGTTTGAGGTTTTCCTATGGTCGTTCTAGCAAAATCAATTTTAGAATGGTTTTTGAGCTGCTTAGTTTTTGTGTTACTCCAGTTTAATTGTTTCAAAAACCATGAGCAATACCGCTGGTCACTTAGTTCGCCGTCTAGTAACGTTAGCCTTGAACCGCTACTTGACGGCATGATTGTGGTCACGTGACCTCAAGTTTGCCGTTTCTTGTGAGTATAATGCTAAAAATAAAGCGAAAGAAAGAAAAACTAAACGTTAACATTGACTAGATTGCTATTATGATATAAAATCGAAGGAGCTATTGCAAGCAATCGTTAGGCCATGACGTATAATGGCAAGGCTAGGGCGTATAATAGTTAGGTTATGACGTACAATAGTTAGGTTATGACGAATAATACTTAGGCTATGACGTATAAAGTTAGATTATGTCAAACAATCGTTAGGTTATGATGTTTAATGGTTAAGTAATGACGTACAACTGTATGTACAAGTATTTTGAGATTAATTAGTTAGAAATGTTCTAGCTGCTAGCTGCATTTCCCGTTTATAGTGTCTACAGTAAGTAAGGCCATTTGCTTTGTGTTAAGATTAGTTACTAGATCTTTTATATATGGTTGAATAAAAGCACTGAAAGTAAAAAGAACGTAACATGTCTTGTTACCTGGCGGGTGTTTTATAGCTTTGGGGATTAAAGTGCATATGAAGTGACAATTTTTATTACTTTAGTGGATAGACCTTGCTAGTGGAAAAACTATTTTCATGTCTTTTAATGTTTCTTGAGATATTTATGACTATATATTAAATTTGTCAAATGTTGGTGTTATGAGTGGCTCCGACCACGGGCGCTAGGATAATATCAGTATATAGTTAATGATTGATAGTGAAGCAGCTAGTATTGTAAAGACTAGTGACCATTATTTTCACCGAATTACGTCCGAATTGTCCTTTACTATTCTTGACAAATGCTACAGTTAAGTAGCTACCGTTATTTTCACCGAATTGTCATTAAATGCTAGTTACTAACCGTTAGATTGGGTTAGCGAAGCTACGAACGAATTTACTTTGAGATCTACCGCTACCAAAGCATTTTAAAAATCTGAATATAAACTTACATGCATGATTTTCCGCAGAATTGTCCGTTCTTTCAACTGATCATTCCAAGCTGTGCGCTGCGTTACGGCGACGTGATCAGAAGTAACGCCATCAAACGATATCCATGACCCACAAATAGATTTTACCTCAGTTGTTCCTTGCAAATTGTCAACGGACGCTACTCTACGAGCCGCCGCATGATTTTCGCTTAGCCGGCGGTTTTATATTTCATTTTCGAGTTTGTCCTTAATTCGGATCTCGCTTATAGTACTAAAAAATGTAATTTAAAAAAAAATCTATTTACTTCGCGATAAATCAGCAACCCAACTTTGGCTTGAATACGCTAATATAACGCCTTGTCAAACTTAACTGCTATTAATACAACGTCGCTTTCGCTTTAACAGCACGTGGTCTCTTCCCCAGGCCACTCCATGATGATCTCGCTTTATCGACGCCTAGAGCCCAGTCTGTAAGGCGCCAGTCTGTCGTGCGGGAGGCCTGGGTTCGACTCTCGGCGACGGACCTTCACTCAGGGTCTTGATAACTGAAATTAAAGGTGCTGCCTTTGCTTTAACATCTGCAAACGATTATACCTTCGCGTCTTCTCTGATTAGGACGTTAAACCGTAGTTAATTCTACCGGGTTATAAGAAAAAACATATATGCACAGCAAATGCGGTGTAAAGTCGTTGCACACATTCGAACAAGGAGCCACACTAGCATGCACTTATTTTATTTTAAAGAACCTTTTTTTATAAGATTCACTCATTGATTTCTTTATAGCTTTAAGTTCCCGGAGCTTTGCCTTCAGAACAAACAACTGGAGCACTTTTTTGTATGAAAACCAGTAGATTTTTCTGAGCCTCGTTCTTATAACATTATTCTCTAATTTAAAAAAAAAGTGTACTGCAAATACATATGATTATGTAAACTTCTAAAATCTCCAAGTGTTTATGGACATTCAACCTCAACACGCTATGTTTTTTGTAAAATAATTAATCTTAATCGTCTAACAATTTTAATCGTTAAACCAATTTATAGCAGGCTTGTTTAAGAGATAAAAAGAACTTTGTAAGAGCATAAAGACGAGCGTTATTTTTTGTTAAAACAAAGTTTTTTGAATTTAAGAGCTTACACTTTGTTTATATACGTAAGAATAACGAGGCTCAAATTGGCCAAAATTTAAGAACAAGCCAAGGTATGAATTTGAAAGCTTTTTTAAAACTTTAATGAGTTTCGGTTTCCATTTTAACAATTCATAATGAAGAAAAATATGGCTTGCTTTTTTTTCTTCTTTGATCAGCCATTACTTCAAATTGTTCGCTGTACACGTGTATTTGCCCTGAAGTTCGTTTCTTATACAACTAGTACTCGTTTTCAAATACATTCTTGTATTCCAGCACCCTTTCGGGTTAGTTTTTATTCGATTTAAACCACACAAAGAGATAAGAGCAATTTAGAACAATTTGAGGCCGCCACAACCCTATTGACATCATTCTGCCACGTTTGGGAACTAATCGTGAAGTCAACGACGAAAAAGTACTGTTTGTTTGTTTGTTAACTTTTAGGATTAATACTACAAAAGACCCATTAATCTGTTTAGAGATGTACATGTGATCTACACAAGACATTTGCTGTATATAAATAACTCGATACATTCAGCGAAGAAGCAAACAATTCTGTGTTGATTCAGGTTCTAAACTTTTTGTTTCGTGAAGCTTAACTGAAGAAACATTAACGCATTATGGAAAAGCATACACCCATTTGTGTAAACTTTTTTTCTTCAATTGTACAAATAAAGGAGATGAGAAATGAAATGGCGGGCATGATCAAACAGGTTTTCGTAGAAAAATCTTTGTCTTGTGTTCTATAAATTAAGCTACGGTAGAAAATTTATCACTTCGTTTTGTTCGCGCGTTCAGTCTTTGGCTAGCGGTAGGTCTCTTGGATGAATTACTTTTACCTCCTTCAACCTTTTCCGCTCCTGTAATGTAAGCATTTTTTTACCCTCCTTTCCTTAAAGTGATTAATCTTAATCTTTTAACAATTTTAATCGTCAAACCAATTTACAGAAGGCTTGTTTTAGAGGGACAAACTTTGTAAAAGCTTCACTAAAATAATTTTTTAGAACAGCAACTTTATAAGAACAACAAGGTTCAAATTGGCCGAAATTTCAAAAAACTTAAGAAATAGCCGCGGCTCGGGCTGGATAGGTAGTTCTTTATAAGACTTTACCAATCTCAGATGATATTTACTTAGTAATACATAAATAATTTCTTTTTTAATCACTCATCGCTTAGCTTCAAATTATACACCGTGCATGTATGCTAAGCTTATTCCGAAGTAAGTTCCATACATTTTGTTTCCCAATGCAAGTATTGCAATAATATCTTGATAGGCTTAATTTTCTACTATTTAAACTACACACAAAAATAAGAACAACTTGCGGCTCATCATCAAAAAATTAAGAACAATAAGCTTCGGCCAAATGTACTGCTGGTTCTTATAAAAAAAAAGCGTTTACATACAGATGAAATTCTTCAATACTGTATAACTGTAGGTGTTAAATTTGGTATAAATACTACACGCGCAAACTTTTGTAAAGACAAAGTGAAACCGTTTTAAGCTAACTTTTTGAACTGTTCTGACGGTGGTATGCGCCAAGCCACTATTTTTCTGCTGTGGTGTATGATAGAAGGTAATAATACTGACGCTTCTTGTGGTATCAATTTCTCAGAAATGAAGAAAGTCCTGATTCTTCTCTGTGTGCTCCTGATCAGCCCAGCAGGTGAGGTATAGATAAACCGCAGGGAACCCGACATTCTTTTTAGTTAAATGATACAGGAGTTACCTCACTGTCAAATTAGATGTTATAAGCTAAGTGAACAGGTATTGGTGACTGTGGTAGCTAAAATATAATAATAATGATGGCAATGACAATGGTATATAGTAGTAAATAATAATTGTAATAACAACAATAGTAATAACGAATAATGGTAATAAGAATGACAAAAACAATAATTATAATAGTAAAAACCAAAACATTAACAACAATTATGATAATAATATTAATAATAATAATAATAATAATAATAATAACAGTAACAACAGTAATGAAGATAATAAAATTACTAATATAATAACAACGATAATAAGCTTTAAAGTTTGTTTTTACGTCACAGTTTACAACAAAAAAGGTTATAATAGATGTTACATTTGCACAACAGTTGTTTGGTGTTAGTATACCTAAAATAAATTTGCAACTAAGGGAAGAAGTCAAAACAATGGTATTTTTAAGGAACCCAATTTTGTCGGGGGAGGTGGTGGGTGGCGGCACATAATACCCCACCCCCCTAAATTGGGTTCCTAGGAAGTACCATTGTTCTGACCTTTTCCCTAATTAGCCCAAGCGGGTGCCCTGATTACAAGTAATCTTAAATTTTATTACAGTATCTAATTACAGTACAAAAAGTACAAAAACCATTTACACACAAAAAGTAAATGGAAAGAATGTTTGCAAAAAATAATGCCAATAGTTCAAAAGTTTATGATGTTATGATAACAACTTGTAATAATAATGATGATGATGACGATAGTAATAATGATGGTGATGATGATGACGATACAATAACAACTTTATTAGCGCAATGACCGGCGATAACAATAGATATAAGTAACATACTAGTCTTTCATTCAAAATTTATGATTGAAAATGAAAAGAATCTCAAACATTCAAGCTAAGCTGCTGTGGTTAAACCAATCCGGTTTACGGCGTTCAAGTAAAGTGTCTTATAAAAACAAAATGTTCTTGTCTTGAAGCTTTTGCTCGGCGTCAGACGGAAGATGAAAAGGAAACAGCCAAGCGGGTCAAGAGACTCGACCCAGCATCGGCAACGATCCTTATTGGCTTCATGATATCCGGAGCGACCCTAGCGCACCAGACAGTCCAGGGCCTCATGGCTCCTGGGTTCAGTGTGTCGGTGGGGTTTGAAATCGAGAATTTCAGTAGATGGGCCATGCGGTTACCCAAGGTAGGTCGTGAAATGATTAAAAATGTATTAAACGTTATTAACAATATAAAGAAAAGTAGAAAATGCAGTTATAGGGGACTGACCGTTCGATTTTTGAGGGTGGAGTGGAGGGAAGATTGGAAAATTTAGAAACTGGGATGAATCTTCCCCCTTTCTCCTCCTCAAGAATCAAGTGGTCCGCCCATAAGGAGATAAGTGAGAAACGAACTATACTCTCATACCACTAACTTTAGTTTCTTGTACCCGTTAAAACAGAACAGTAATAGGGTGAGGGGAGG
>JAOBAT010122475.1:0-13291 GCA_026413305.1 Hydrozoanthus tunicans
CTCCTTCCTTCTGTTCATAAAACTCTTTATTCCATAGAAAGTAGGTGTTCTTAAGGCAAAATTCAATAAGGGCAGGACAGTCAGGTTGAAGTCCAATGGGCACTAACTTGTTCTTGACTAGCTCAATGGACTCGTCGACGCGAACATTTGTGAACAAAGACACAACGTCAAAACTCACAAGTATGTCTGTATCCGTTAGACTAAGATCCTGGATTATGGTGACAAAATGGCTAGAGTTCTTGATGTAAGATGGACCAGATCCGATGAAAGGCTTGAGGTGGGAGGCGAGGTGTTTGGCTAGTTTATATGTGGGAGAGCCGATGTTACTCACAATAGGTCGTAAGGGAGTACCGGGCTTGTCAATCTTTGGGAGACCATCTTTTTATCATGTCTTATCCACGCGAAAGCCTAAAGATGAGTATTATCATGTTTAAGATAACTGTTTTGCAGTTTGATAGTCCCAGTGGCACATTCTCAGAAAGTTCTATGTTCTCATGACCAGGATATGTGTTTATCCAATTCAAAACATTCTGCTAAAACAGTTTTCACAAGTGGATAAGATTCATGAACACTAATAAGTATAAATTAAGCAACTGAAAGATAGGACTGTAAAACTATGAAAGAAAATAATGCGGCTCGTAAAATGGGAATGCGAAAATAATGGCTCAACTTACCTCTTTCGAAGTGTTCGATAGTTAAAGAATGCAATAAGCGGTAGTCACGTCATCCACAAAAGGAACCCTTTTTATACTCAATACCAGCTTGGCAGGTAAGAAATTCCTTATACATTGCAGTATGATCTTTCTTTAAGGCTAACGAAACTTCTATATCTTTAAGTATTCTTATAGAAGTAAGAAAATCGAACGCCAAAAAACCGGCCAAATAACTTAATTGTTATGCATGATTGAAGAACGCAGCCAAGTGTTGTCAAGTTATTTTTAAAACATCATTTTTTGAAGAAAGTATTTATTTCTTATATATTAAATGCTATAGAACATTAACTGAATCAGGCGGTCGTCTGAGCAATTTTGAACAACGTAACTGGAACAATTATGCCTGAAGGTACAGCATATATCAGGGAAATCTATTTTTGACGAGAAAACTCGTTGGTCGGTTTTTAGGCGGACACCCTCGTAAACATTTTAAAATATTCCTCAATGCTCTATTAATAAACGAAACAAAATTGGAAAAACTGAAGACCTTTAAGAAGGTTAAAGCATTTTAAGAACAGATTTTTGAGCAAACCTGGAAAAATGTTGTACACTAGACATAGAATCATATTTAAGTGGGTAAATGGAGCCAACATTATGGTTAATTCTTCACTGAATCGCAGTTATTTTGGACTTTGCAGTCATCTTCAACTACTCATGAGTTGTTATATACAATGAGCAATCATGAAACCATAACTACAACTTAACCATGAGTTCCCTTGTACTCATCCTTGATGCTAACCTGGGGCTTTTTAATTTCCGCTCTCTGATATGAAGGGCTTTAAGTGTAAGCAAGTAGTATTCTCCGTGTGATGATGTTTGGAGAATGTTCAAGTTTTCCTCAGTGATGGCGTGCTACACTGGGACAGATGGGACTTCATTGATTCATATTTGAGTGATTATTTGTATGGCTGTTTTACATTCAAAAACGTTTTTAAGACGCACATTTTGGATTAACATTTAACCAGTTAACATGAAAAGGTCTCCTATTGTTTCGCAAAATCTAGCCGATTGAGTGGTGTTGCGCGAGCAGCATTTAAATGTCTAATAATCCTCAACGCTGGAAATTCTGAAATCCGACATTACATTACATGGACAGTGGTGGCTTTGTCAAGTTCTTTTATCACTGGCCTTTGCGGTACTTCAGCAGTGGCATCTTCAGATATCGTTGACTGGCGGTTAAGTAGTAGGTTGAAGTGCTGTGCCTATCTCTTTGTAATGAGGGTTGGTTCTTTCATCACAGTTTGTCCGTCAAGGTCAAAGAGTGGGCCTTTTGGATGATGGTCCATACACAGTCTTGAGTTCACTGAAGAACTTTTTAGCATTCTTTGCATCCGCAGCTGTTTGGAGTTCTCTTGTCCTACCACACCATCACTTGTCCTTCATCTCTCGAAGCTTAGCTTGAGTCTTTTGGTTCACCTTGTTGTAACGATCTTTCTTTGCCTGAGAGTCTTTGTTGTTTATGTACTCAATATGTATTGAGTGGAGTACATCAAGCAGTGAACTCACTGAAGCCTCATTCTCATCAAACCAACCCTTAAGCTTTTTTTTTTTTTTTTTTGAGTCTGCTGAGGCTCTTCGAGGCTCCGCCCAGTGGCTGGCCGCATCCTTATAATCAGTGTCTACAAGGCCCTCAAGGGCAGATGCAATGTTGTCTCTGAAAGTGTCCTGAGTATCACTATTTGCAAGCTTAGCAACGTCTAGCTTTTTGGTTTGTTGAACACCTTGATGCTGCCTTTTCAGTTGGAATGAGATGGAGACTTTGCTTCTCAAAAGAGCATAGTCAGAGTGACAAGTTGATGCCTTGGCAGCACGGGTAAGCTTGACATCATGCCAGCCTCTTTGCCTGATGATGAAAAAATCGATTTGATGCCAATGACCAGACCGTGGGTGTCTCCAAGTCGTCTTAAAGCTATCCTTCTGCATGAAAAGCGTATTGGTGATGACCAGTTGCTTCTCTCCACACAGAGTTAACAGAAAGGTGCCATTTGAGTTTTCCTTTCCGATCCCATGGTAATCAAGTACTTTGTTCCATGTTGTATGGTCCGATCCAACGCGAGCATTGAAGTCGCCGAGTAAGTAAAACTTGTCAGAGTGTGGTACAGACTGGATGGCATGGTCTAGCTGCTCGTAAAATTCTTCCGTGGCCTGGTCTGAGTATGCTATGGTCGGTGCATAGGCGTTGATAAAGGTGACATGACTGTTGTTCACTTTCATTCTCATAGTAGCAAGCCTGTCATTGATCCCTTCGGGAAGCTTATCAAGGAGCTTCAGGTATTGGTTGCGGATTGTAAAGCCGACTCCCGATTGTCTAGATTCATGAGCTGGCCGGCCACTCCAAAAAATGTAAAGCCAGATCCGTGCTCTTCGAGCTGTGAGTTTGCTGGAAGACGTGTTTCAGATAGCGCTGCAATGTCAATGTTATAGCGACTCAGTTCTTTTGCTATTACTGCTGTTCTTCGCTCAAGGTTATTTGGATTGTCCTGAAGGGTTCGGACATTCCATGCTGCAATGTTGACGTCAGCCTTACCTTTGTTGTTTCTACGTGTAATAATTCTTGATTGACCGCTAAGTTGGATAATCAGCTCGCCGCGGTTGCGAGAAAATTCAAGTGGAATGAACTTTCTTTAGGAATCCTTTTCTCTTCCCCTCCCCTTCCGGGGAAAGCAATGCTGTCCCATGATGGGCTGCTTTGTCACTCGGGCAGGATACATGATGAGTCGTCACTCCAAGTCGACATCAAAGCGACCATCATACCCAAGCCGCCTACGTGGAGATTCTTGGCTAAAGGCTTCCAGCAGTATCCTCCACCTGCCTCCGTCGTCATTTGTCCCTCGCCGTAGGTCTTCTAGAGAAAAACCTGCACAAAGTTAAGGAGTAACGGAGTTGTGCAAATATGCCCGACACTCCTCCCTCTTCCTATGGACATCGATTGCTGCAGGGACATTTTCTTGCAACGTGCAGCTGATGGACACAGGCGCAACAACTGGCCAGGAACCCCTTCTTTGTGGGCTGCCCTCCTCGCTGACTGCAACAGCTGTCGCAGTTCATCCGCCTTCACCCACAGGGTTCCATCGTTGACCGCTTTCCCATCCCAACAATACACAGGGGTTTGCTCGGTTTTATAGCTCCGACCAACCCGCCAGTCACAGAGTGGATGATACCGGCCGTCTGTGCGCTATTTTCAGAAGTTATCTGGGACTTACTAACCCCACGCACGGCCTCTCCACGCTGCCCGGTTGCAGGGAGGCCTATGAAGTAGTAGAGAGGGTTTCAAGATGTACCTATTCAGACATTATCCAAATTTTGGAGGACAGATTTGGACAACCAGCAATTGTTGCTGCGGCCTGTATCGAGAAACTAACTCAGGGACCCAAATTGGGTAATAATAATGACTATTGAAGGACTGCAAAATTTTACAGAAGAACTCGAACCAGCTTCTAAAAACCTAACTGGTGATTACGAACTTGAAACTAGTACAATGTCCAGTCTCAAATAAATTATTAGAAGACTTCCCGGCTTTTTTCTGGCATTTTAATGTAGTGTCCCTTTTTAGTGGTTACAACTGCTATTTTAGTACAACACTTTAACAAAGGTTCTTCTTCTTCTTATTATTATTATTATTACTATTATCATTTTTTTTCATTGGCAAATCTGACGCGTACTGCATTAATATTTGCCCACATAAAACTCAACTTACCCGTCCAGCAATTTCCGCCAAAAAACAAAACCAAGCTAATCCGATCTAAACAAGAACCCCAAAAGTCTGATAGTTACGCCTCGGCCTCGATGAATCAGCAGAAGCAGATGCCTTCTTTTGTTAAGTGCTAAAGACATACGAAACTAGACCCTGGAGCAACAACCAGCAGTAGTACATTCATTGGTTGCAAGTCCATACATTCGCTAACTGATGCTGAAAAAAAAACTTCCGCTCAACCCATAATTTACCGAGAGAAAGTTTGCAAGTTGTGCGTTTTACTTCCATGTAAAAAAACTATGCAGGTCATTCTTTCTTAATACTAAGATCTTAAAATCCTAACGCTTCCTTTTATTTCACCACTGCCATTGATATTGTCATTGCAGTTTCTTGAAGGAGTTCGCCCGTTTTCTGTAAAGTGTAAAGGAAAGTATTATCAACTAAGAACTAATTGAAATAACAAGTTATAAAAGGATTGCATTAATAAAAGACAAGGAAACGTAATAGTCTACAGATGGTTATCAAATACTTACAGTTAAGAAGCCTTTGACACCCGAATGGAATCTGAACGCGCTCAGTTCGCCATGTGCTTCCGTGATGAGTTTTACCATTATTTTTTACCGTAGCTAATATTCGTCTTATTACAAGTTCTTTGACAGACGTTTGATAATATAACTGTCCTTTAAAAATGCTCCATTAGAAGTGTGGAAGTTAACTCTTAACTAATCGATTTCAACTTATCTTCGCGGAACGACAAAACGAAACTTGTCACATAGCGTTGACGGATCTGTGCTGTATGCTGCTGACGCCACTTGGCCGATCCTTATATGGAATTGTTTGCTTGGGAAAGCAGTTTCAAAAAGCGACGTAGAACTTGACTCGCTCCCGTTTATTTCGCTTTTTCAAATCTTCTGCGTTGTTTGCAGCGAAGACCCATATAATAAAAACCTTATTGAATGACTTTCATTAACCTTAAATCATCTCAGTATTGTTTTTGAAATACGTCCTGACTCGTTAAAAAAAATCTCATATAAATCTGAAAATCATTCAATAAGATCTTAATATTTACTGTTTCTGTAACCGATCAGAGTGGGCGAAAAACACTATTGGCTGGTTGGGTACCTGCTAATTAACAATTATTCAACGAACGCGCGTTGGATATGGATTATGAATCAAACATTCTGCTGATACTTTTATTTTCTAACATGGCAACAACTAATCGGTCTTTTAAAATGTGTTGAATAAACGCTTCAAAAATTCCTCTTACAGCAGTACTTGCCGTAAAACAGTTTCATGCCATATTTTGTGGCACGTTTAGTGCTGCTGGGAATGGAGCCTTCAAGGAGTTTCTCTATTTCACTGCTCGTTTTTCGCGGTTGTTTTCCATATATGGTCAAAAGCATGTATATAAGATAATAAACTGTGAGCAAGGAACCAATCAAGTCGCTTATAATTCAACACCCAGTTGTTTCTTTGTAACGATAATAATAATAATAATAATAATAATAATAATAATAATATTAATGATTAATAATAATAATAATAGCATTAATAATAACAATAATAATTTAAAATTCACCTTGACTGATTGAGCTCTAGTATTCTCAAAAGATCTTCAACTGCCGGCGGCTCCGCCCCAAATCGAACCACAGATTGAATAAATCAAGCGAAAGCTCACAGAAGGTACATAACTGAGTAAATGAGTTGGTGTGGGTAAACATTGATATAACTAAAACCAGATTTAAACAATGAGTAGAAAATGATGAACCCGTACTTAAAATTTTTCTAGGATGAACGAATTCGCAGTTAGCCCTTTGAGAGGTAATGAAAACGCACACGTTTTGAACAAAAGGTCTCCGCCTATGTCAACCATTACAACCCACCGAGTATTCCTCCAATCAAGTAAAGCGCCACCAGAAAAGGGCATTACAAATTAACCACCATACCTTGTTGTATAACAACTCTTTAGCCTGAGCTAGTCAGTTTACAAACTGTAAAAACAAAAGAAGATCTATCTGCCGCAGGTGCTCCAAGGGGTTGGAGAAGGTAAACGCGCCTAATGTAATTATTTTTACCAGAAAAGAAAGAAAGTTGTGTTTACTGAGTGAATACTGCAGAAAAGAAAAAAATTGAGAGAGCGGCCTTTTTTAGCTAAGACTGTTAGCCAATGTACCACCATGGCGAGCTCTTTGAAGTGATAAGCTTCAAGTAAGTAAGAGTTATAAAAACTGACTTGCTAATTTGTCTGTTGCCAGCTCCAGTAAAACTGAACCATATTTACTGCTCAGTTCCCTTAGCTAAGTTCTCACCAGGATAATTTGCATGACTGAACTAAGTCGTAAACGGCGAAAATGAAGCTGTTATAATTAAATGTTTCTTTGCTATATTGTTTATTAAAGTTTATTTTTCAAAGAGCTCTGACCTCAAACCAAACAACAAATGTTTTCAAAAACAGTCGCTGCGCTCATTCGAGTAAACACGGTTTTCTATTTAAAATTCACAACACCAATTGTCACGAGATTGATCATTCCCGTGATTAATGTATTCAAAACTGAAAAGAGCCTTCAGTTAAGACAATATTATATCCCCGCTTATAACAAGACTGTGTAGCATTTCATTTTTTTAAAAGATTTTATCAAGATATTATCAAGACTGTAGATTGTTGATGAAGCACACCTATTCCAGATTTTTATGACATGACTTTTAGACACTGGTTATCTGACCTTGAGCCGTTGATTTGAAAAAGGTTTCTTGCATGTTACTCGCTCTTGCTGATTTGCCCTCATTCAAACCTTTAGAATCTGTCCCTTAAGTTTTTCAAAAAACTGTAAAGCACGATGAAGCATAAATAAAACTCACCTAGTCCTAGGACAAATCCTCAACCCAACCACGTACTTTTAATTTCGTATATCACAGCATCATACAAAACAATTAACAATGCAATACAAACCTACCTGACAAGTGCTCCCAATCAAGGCTTTTTAGCACCTATTCAAAAAGTATTACAGTAGACTTAGGTTGAGGGTCTTAGATAGTAGGGAGATTTAGCACCGCGTATACGCGAGACGCGAACGTGAAATGTGATCACGTCAGCAAGGTTTTCCCGCGTCTGCCGTTTCACGTTTGTTGTACGTACGCCAAGGTAAGGGTTTCGCGTCTGATATTTACGTGAGATTTTTTAAATTTTTTTTTCAAGCATAAAAAGAGATTTTTAGTGGTTAAAAAGGTAAAGGTATGGTATGCTTAATGTTCAGTTAGCTAAATTGAGGAAACAACACAAGAAATAGTTCAGATAGTGCAATTTTCATTAGCGGAAGTCAAGCAAATGTTAATTGTGACATACAAACAGTTAAAAATCTTTTTTCTTTGCTAATATGTACTTTCAAAATAAAATTTCAGTTGCACTGAATTTACTTGACACAAGTTTCAAGTCTAATTCGCGTGTTTTCGTTTAAAGCTTGCGTCAACATGGAGCTAAAACCAAGAAAAACAAGACAGAAGTACGGCAAACGTCAGACGGCAAATTGACGTTTGCCGTCTTACGTATACGCAGTGCTAAATCTCACTAGTCTGGTAATATATACGGCTCACATTGACATTCGTTCAGATTGCCCTCACTTAGTAGTTGCCAGGCCCCGACACCAGGATAACCCTACTTTTTTTCGACAAGTATTATTGGTCTTTAATACAGCCGGGTCCCACACTAGGATATCGTGACACTGGGCCTACGGTTTAACGTCCTTGTCCGAAACAATCTAATTAGAAAAAAGGTGTTAGAAAACTATAAAGAATTACTTACCTTGGCCAAGCATTGCAAGGAAAAACTTATCATTTTCCTCACTTCTGTCGACTGACGATACTTTATGTCTGCCGGAAGGGACTACTACGAGACGTAATTGTTATTTTTTTGGGAAGCAATCAATTATAAATAGTTTGGATTATATAGAGAACTCCATGTCTCTGTTCCGTTTAAGGATACACAGGAAACTTTTGAGTGCTGTTTTTCATTGCGGCCGTAAAGATACTCAATCCGCGCTTTTAGCAAAACATTATGTATATGCTGAAAGGTAAAAAGAACAAAGTTTTGGTCTCTGCAAATATTTTTTACAACTTTTTATTCAAAAACAAGAAAGAACCGTTTTTCTAGAAAACTAACCCGGAGTGTTTATTCTCCCGCGCGTTTAGACGAAAACTGCTGTTTTTTGTTGCAGTTTGTTTAGCACACGTTGAGATCAAACAGTGTCTCAGTTATCTTTTTAATTGCTTTGTTGATAGGTCATGATGTTTTGAAGTTTGACTTTCGTAGATTCGCTAATTTTTCAAAATAAACCCTTCTAACTCAAGATACAAACGGTTTAAAGAAAAATTGAGACACATTTTTGGACTTGGGGTATTTTGCTAACAGCGTTCAAATTTCAGTTGAACTGATAAAATACTAAGGGAGAATAAGCTTCTTGAAATTTCGAATTTTTGCAGAAATTTGAACTGGAAAAAACGAATTTTCTATCTACTCTGTTGGCATAGAGGTGTTTGTGGTTCGCACCTTAATCACCCCTGCGGCCAATAGTCGTTTGGCAAGTAATCTTAGCTAGCTGAATATATGTCAAACTATCTAAAAATACTTTCGCGGTTGTAACGTTACATGATTGCATAAATTACTTTGCCCGCACGAGGAATAAAAGTGTTGGTCTTTCTGTTTCTGTGTGCGACTTTGAAGCATCAGTGCCGAATTCTAAATCTAACTGCGAAAACAAAAACAATAAAAACACTCGAAGAACGATGTTGTTGCTCCGTACATAAACGTGATACAGCAACAACTTGAGTTTCATACAGGAGTGTGGAGAGCGCGAGGTATGTGGCTTAAATTTTCGTCTCGTATGGACTTTATATGTAAAAACTTCTACCCGACTCAGCTTTTTGACAACAAAAAATCGTAGATAAGACGGAAACATGTTTGCGAAAGGGGCTCATGATGAGCACAAGTATACGGGCAAAGAGAATTCACATAACCCTAACACTGCAACGAAACTGCTATGTGCATTTTGGAACTATGCTCTACTACAGACACTGTCAACGCTTTCACACCTCTTCTCAGTTGGGCAAATTACGTTTTTCGCTATAACTTAAAAACCAAATTATATTTTAACACGGAGTTTTCGAGTATCGAAAAAATTTTCCGAACAGCTCCACATATTCAAAAATGAAAAAGTGATATTTGAAAAAAAACAAAACAAAAAACCTCCTGTGTATCCTTAAGAGACGTTTGACTAGGCAGGTTCATGAACGTATGATAAGTTTAAATACCAAACGGATGAACTACTGAGCACAAAGATATCAACGATTATTTCACATAGAACATTTTGAATACAAAATGGCAAAAACAAATTTGACAGGAACTGAACAAATTCTGAATTGATAAATTTTTATACAATCAAAAATAGTTTTTTCAGAAATGTGATGTGAAAACCGAAGAGCAGAGCAAATTTTAACGATAACTGAACAGCGGTATAGATATGCAAATTTGTTAGGGAAGTTTATCCCAGTGGCTGCGCATCGACACTTTTCAGAAACGCCCTTTGAAATATTTAGACATGCGCTCCAAAGACAGATCGTAATTTTTTCTTTTTTTATGGCACTTACACTGCATTTTGAGCTGCAATCATCCTTATATGAGAAATTCGAGTATTTGATTGAAAACTCTGCTTTCGAATCGTTTCGGTGCGGTAATACTACTTGCGTACAAGACTTAACACAAACAAATAATGTGGATATTGTATATAAAACATTGATTTCCAGTTTCACCTTTGTTAGGGAGCTAACCAGTTTTCGTTTATTTAGCTGAAAGGTGTATCTGTGACTTTTTATTTGATGTTACACAATAAAACGCTTCTTGTATTCGTTTCATATAGAAAGCGAAAAACACAAAGCACCTATAGGATATTTGTTTGCCTGGCGTGTCTGCGTCTTGCCGGCTGTGTCACTATATCTATCCTTTCATAACGGAACAGTGTGTTCAGTTGACCAGCTGCAATTCCATGCTAGTAAAATATTCGAGTGTTTTATCAAAACCGAATATAAAACAAGGTAGCAATTTCTGCTTATTCGATTCGCAGATTGGCTAGGGTGGAACCGAGTCACCATGTCCCTGTTGTCGATTCTCTTGTTTGGGCTTTGCGCTGCTGTCTCCGCCTCAGGATACGTGAGAGTGTGCTACCACACCAACTGGTCGCAATATCGCCCAGGTCAAGGAAGGTTTTGGCCTGAAGACATTGATCCTGATTTGTGTACTCATCTCGTCTACTCGTTTGCCAAAATCAGCAATGGAAAGGTAATACATGGTTCGGTTATCCACATACAAACTTTCAGTTACAAAAACAAACTATATAGAAGAACTCGTCCATAAATTAAGAATATGCCAGCTATAGAGCATGAAGTTTTGATCATACAATTTTAAGAATATCGTTTAAGCCTTGTTCACAGATTGAGATGTGAGTAAAACCCAACGCGCATGAAATATTCTCTATCAGTTATTGCACAATATTTCAGCTGTTCCGGGCAACTGATCCATTGGCGTTGTTAATTGTAACTCAAACATCAGGAAATGAAAACAATTTAAGAACAAGATTAAGGATGAAACCGCCCAAAAGTTTAAACCGAGCCCACTCTCAGCTAAAAGCTACTGTTTTTACTTTATAAAAAAAAACTTGTATAGAAACCAGGTCCCGTTTGTTGAAAGACTGATAGATTGTCGCTAACCATGCAAGGGCCGGGTTAGATTGTCTCTAACCAAGGGCCGGGTTAGATTGTCTCTAAACAAGGGCCGGGTTAGATTGTCTCTAACCAAGGGCCGGGTTAGATTGTCTTTAACCAAGGGCCGGGTTAGACTGTCTCTAAACAAGGGCCGGGTTAGATTGTCTCTAACCATGCAAGGGCTGGGTTAGATTGTCTCTAACCATGCAAGGGCCGGGTTAGATTGTCTCTAAACAAGGGCCGGGTTAGATTGTCTCTAACCATGCAAGGGCTGGGTTAGATTGTCTCTAACCATGCAAGGGCTGGGCTAGATTGTCTCTAACCAAGGGACGGGTTAGATTGTCTCTAACCAAGGGCCGGGTTAGATTGTCTCTAACCATGCAAGGGCCGGGTTAGAGTGTCTCTAATATAACCATGTAAGGGCCGGGTTAAATTGTCTCTAACCGAGGGCCGGGTTAGAATGTTCTCTAACCCAGGGCTGGGTTAGATTGTCTCTAACCATGAAAGGGCCGGGTTAGATTGTCTCTCACCATACAAGGGCTGGGTTAGACTGTCTCTAACCATGCATGGGCCGGGTTAGATTGTCTCTAACCATGAAAGGGCTGGGCTAGATTGTCTCTAACCGAGGGCGGGTTAGATTTTGATCCACCCTCGTATTTATTTTGCCTTGGAAATGTATTTGTATTGTTTGAAATTCTTAGCAGGGCTTTTAAGCAAAGCAATATTTTCATTGTAAGAGTAACTGTTTGAAAAAATTTGTTCTTCATTACCTTGTGTTAAAAGAGCTTTTGAACAACCAATAAACAGTACATTCCTGTTTTTAAATGGGTTCAATCATATGCGACCCTAAAGTTGATTTTCGAGGAAGAGCAACATCTGGCCCCCTCTAACCTGCTGCGTACTTCTTCCTATGCAGCTCAAGATGTACGAGTGGAATGACGATAAACTATATCCAAGATTCCAGGCTCTTAAAAAGAAAAACCCTAAGCTGAAAACTCTGCTGGCCGTCGGCGGTTGGAACCATGAAAATGCCAACAGTCCTTTCTCGGCAATGGTAAAGACGAAGGCGTCCAGGTAAAACTTGAAACCTTTGAACTGAAACCATATTAAATATGTTGGGTAAAATGCTGTCTGTCACGCATACAGCTAAACCAGTTTTTAACTCCCGTGTTTGTGAATCTTTGTCGTCGTTGTTACTGTTGTTGTTTTTCTTCTTCTTCTTTTCTTTTATTCTGCATGTATTACAGATGAAAAGCCACCCTTTGGAGAAGTTGCATTACAATTATGATTGTTTATGTTGTTATTATTATTATTATTTGGATTAGACGATTCTTAGAGATTAATTTAACTATAGAATAAGCGATAGCATATATATGTCTAAGTAACGGCGTTTCGACGTCCGCTAAACGTAATTCTAAAGTCATTGTCCAAGAAGCAAAACAATACAAACTTTGTTTTGCTTAAAAGCTTAAAAGCTTGGGTGAATATTCAGTTATGATCGATGAGACACGTCGACGTTGCCGTCCTTAATGCTGAGGTCCCGAGTATCTCCCGTTCGTCATCATTTTACGTTTTGTCGATCATTGGCTTATAAAATCTGCTATTGTCTTTCAGCCAATAATATTCCATTATTTTGAATTGTAAATTGCACTGGCGTTACATTTTTTGCACTGGTGGCTATTTAACTGCACTGCTCTCAGCCAATCAGAACTAAGCAGTTTTTTTTCATGTATGTTATTAGCAACAAAATACCAGACATATACATAACATTATATAACTATTGTCTTTAAAACTGTTCATAAGTGTCGTGTGTCTTAAAAGGTCTAAAAAACTTCTATATCAATAATTAAAAGATAAAATCCTATAAGATGCTTTGACTCTACATCACTTTTTTGCATTATTAAAAAATGTTTATTATCAAAAACATAGTTCCAGTTTATGTAATAGTCGCTTTAAATGTTCGTGCTATGTGGAGCGAGTACATGATGTAGTGGCTTTCTGCATCTTTTTCAAAATACACTTTGTTCAAGGACCAACAAGATTATTCAAAGTTTGTTTTATTTCGTTGGACCATCCTTCCAATACATCAACTGTTATTATTATTATTATTAATCAATCAAACGCATTTTCCGCG
>JAOBAT010122486.1:0-13291 GCA_026413305.1 Hydrozoanthus tunicans
AACGATGAATTTATTGAAGAAGTTAAATTAATTGACTGGAAACAAGTATTTTGCTCTACCTCAGATCCGTCAAATATATTTAGTCGATTCTACAAAAAACTTTCTGAAGTAATCATATTCCGATAAAAAAAGTTTCAAAAAAAAGAGCTGAAACTTAGGTCAAAACCTTGGATTGTCACTAGTCTTAAGGTTTCAATTAGAATTACAAATAAACTCTATCGTAAATATTTAAAAACAAAATCAACGTATTACCTCAGCAAGTTTAAATACTATAGAAATCGCATTAACCATTTGTTAAAAATAAGTAAAAAAAATTACTTCAGTACCTACTTCCTACAATGTTCAAAGGATACTAAAAGAATGTGGAGTGGAATTAAGAAGATTGTAAATTTTAAAACAAAGACTTCTCAGAAAATATGTAAAATTGTTCAGAACGAAATGGAAATAACAGATCCAAAGGAATTAGCTAATGCCTTGAACGAATACTTCTCAACTGTAGGTACAAACCTAGCAGATAAGATTGACAGTGTAGACAAAAGGCCAATAGATTACTTAAAAAATCCCTTGTGTGATAGTTTCTTTGTTCTGCCAGCAACTGCTTCTGAAATTGAAACTGAAATTGAATAAATCTATAGGTCCATTTAGTGTTCCAGTTAAAATTCTTAAAATATTATAAGCGGTGATATCAAAACCACTTGCAGTTTTGTTTAATATGTCCTTTTCTCTCGGCATCGTATCGGATAGTATGAAGATAGCTAACTTTATTCCGATATATAAAAAAGATTGTCGATTTGTTCTTTCTAATTTTCGTCCTATTTCATTGCTTTCTGTATTTGATAAACTTTTAGAAAAACTTATGGCTAATCGTCTGTTAATTTTTTGAGAAAAAAAAATTTATTCAAAAACCAATTCGGTTTCCGATCTAACCATTCCACTGATTTTGCAATATTTAATATCGTTGAAAACATTCAGTCTGCAATAGTTGAACATGATTTTTGTTGTGGCATTTTTCTAGACTTTAGTAAAGCGTGACAAGCTGGACTACTAAAATATTTCGATCCAAAGCATTTCTATGTCTTGATTAGAATTGGTGAGATCTGTTCGAATTGAATATTTTAAATCATTCTTGATATAAAGGCCAACGCCTCCTGTATTTGTTAGACTTGGCTCATGAAACAAGTCACAGCCTATTATGTTGACATTTGCGTAACAATCCTTGTTTTTCTTAAACTTAGTTTCTGATAGACCGATCAGGGAAAATGGATAATTTATTTCTTCCAAAAATTGATTCAGATTATCATAATTTGCTGATAAACTTCTGATATTACAATGTAAGGCTGCAAAGGCTTTACGAATCATTGAACAATCTTTTATATCCTTACTATTATTGAAATCATCTATGGAATAATAGCCGAAGCTGTTTTCAAACGGTATTTGTAAATCCGCATCAAGATCAGTTAGATGAGGAGTAATAGAAATTGGGGAGCTTATACTAAACGGCGGTAGTTCCCTTAGCTCAACAATTTTGTTTATAATGCTTCCGAAAGTTGACAGTGCTAATCAGTTCCAATACTTCAAACAATATTTTCTCGCTATTCACAAGTAGTGCAGCAACACCTATAGCCTTTTTTAAACAAAGAGTCTTAAATAGACCAATCAGCAGCTGATTGTTTTAATTAGTTCCTCGGTAACCCAATCAGCAGCTGAGTTTTTTTAAATAGTTCCTCGGTAGACCAATCAGCAGCTGAGTGTTTTAATTAGTTTCTTGGTATTCCAATCAGCAGCTGAGTGTTTTAATTAGTTTCTTGGTATTCCAATCAGCAGCTGAGTGTTTTAATTAGTTCCTCGGTAGCCCAACAAGCAGCTGAGTGTTTAAAATTGTTCCTCGGTAGCCAAACTAGCAGCTGATTGTTTTAATCAATTCCTCGGAAGCCCAATCAGCAGCTGAGTTTTTTTAATTAGTTTCTCGGTAGACCAATCAGCAGCTGAGTGTTTTAATTAGTTCCTCGGTAGCCCAACAAGCAGCTGAGTGTTTTAATTAGTTCCTCGGTAGACCAATCAGCAGCTGAGTGTTTTAATTAGTTCCTTGGCAGCCCAATTAGCAGCTGAAATGTTTTTATTAAGTTCCTAGGTTGAGTGTTATAATTGAGTGCAAAGAACAAAGGTCATCATTCTACCAATAAGGAACTAAATGTGTAAGACAATGACCATCAGCCAACCAAGCTGCCGTGTGTGCAGCATAGTGTTCATCAAAAGAACAATCAAAGTGCTTCACAAGATCTGCATCATGGTCGTTTGATCAAAAACGTACAAAAATCGTATTTTGCATTTATAGCTGCACACATGAGTGCCTGGGTCTGTGTGTCTGCATCGACAACAGATGCTACTTCAAAAAAGACCTTGCCCGCCGCCCGGTGAGCCTTCAGTAGCATGAAATGTTCTAGTCTGTAGTGCGGGAGGCTCGAGTTTGATTCCTCCTGCCGAACTTTCACTTCGAGTCTTAAAATAACTGAGTAGAAAGTGCTGCCTAATTGCTCCAACTTCTGCAAACGATTAGACCTAAGCGTCCTCTCGGATAAGAACGTTAAACCATAGGCCAATCTCTCATACTCCTTTCGGGAGACTCAAAAAACCCACAACATCTGTCTAAAAAGAAAGAAGGTGTTTCAAGTGTCATCATCTGTCAATTTATAACTGATGGCAACTCTAGCTGAATGAATAAAAACATGCGCCTTTCTATATGACCCTTATTACAAAAGTCCTCTGTATTACTTTGTAAACAGGAAATGAAAGCACCTTAACATGTACATGTCCAACAGTCATTTGCTTTGCTTTGCATTTTGGTAGGTGGAATCAGTTGGACATACTGATTGTGTTATTATCCGTTGTGGGCATTGTCTTGGAAGAATTGAAAACTCTTCACCTTCCCATCAACCCCACCATCATTCGGGTGATGCGAGTATTGAGAATCGCCAGAGGTTTGTCTAAGGAAGCAGGCCTTCATTTTTAAGTGTTATTAAATCCTCCAATATACCTAGAACTAACTATAATTTTAATGTGACTGATTGTTTGTTCAAGTACAGTAAAAACCCCCGTGTAAGAACAAAAAATTTAAGAACCTGTTTAAGCCCCCTTTTCTCAAGAACATATTTAGCTTAAAGTATTAGTTGGATTCTCATTCAAAAATGAAGGCACAGATGAAAAGCAAGCAAAAAAGTTAGTTAAGGGTTTAGTCAGTAAGATTCAAAAGGGAACTATGAAGATTTTGACTTTTACAAATACAAATGTTAGTATTTTCTGTATGGTTATCATCTAAACTGTAAATACACACTTGCCCTGTACGAGTTATCTTCACTGATCGCTTTGCTCACATCAATTTGAGAACCTGTTTAAGAACCTAAGTAGCCTAAAATTACACTAAATACCATTTGTATAAGAACCATTTAAGGCTAAGTTGGAAAATCTAGATTCTATTACACGAGTTTTACTGTATGTTTAACTCTTCAGGGTGGAAGCGGAATCTTTTCAGTATGATAATTCGTGATTCCCAGATATTTTCGACCAATGACTCATGGTTCATTTATAGAATTTATTCATGATTCATTTTAAAGATACATGCTTTATTTAATTTTTGTCCATGATTCATGATTCACAACCTGCGAGATGACGTGATTAATGATTCCTTCACTTTTTTTTAGCCGTGATTCATGATTCAAGATTCCGCTTCCATCACCGAAAATCTTGAAATAAATGTTTAAAGTCTATGCTAGAATACATCTTTTGTTATCTTAGGTATTTTAAAATTCTCGTTCGTTTCTTTTTTTCCAACTCGTTTGTTTTGAATATCCGTTTTCTTTGCAAACTGCTTCCACCTTTGGCTTCGTTGGCAGTCTTGTAGCTTTCTGTTCCATTGGCTTTACGCTACACAGCCGATAACCAAAGCTAAAAGTTGTAAATCTTAACAGTTTTGTGACAACTGGAAAACCATTGCCAATTTCTATATTTTTTGGGATCAAATAGCTGGATCTAAGCTGTTGTACTTTACCATTTTGTTGTGATATAGTTGAAATCGCTTGCGGTTTTGTGATTTATTTGTCAGTAGTTCTTACAATAGAACTATCACGCCGACAATTAGTTTCCTTGACTATTTCTCTAGACCAACCGGAAGATAATTCAGTTATTTTAAAACTGAGTCAAAGGCGACCTTATGTTAACTTATCACTTGTCTTTCAGTACTAAAATTGTTGAAGACTGCTGACGGAATTCGCAAACTGCTGGATACGGTAGCACAAGCACTCCCACAAGTAAGAAGTCTGCACACTTAAACGTAACTGAGAGAACTGGGAAAAAAAAGATGTAAAAAAAAATTTAAACAATGATTGCATTATATCAACAATCTAATGCCAAGGTTTATTCTTTCATAGGTTGGCAACTTGGGTCTCTTGTTTCTGTTGATGTTCTTCATCTTTGCTGCCTTAGGGATGGAACTTTTTGGCAAAATCGGTAAACGCGCCATTTTGTTTTCAATGTTACCAATAAACAGGGATCCGCACAATAAAAGGGCCTCCAGGCGCTTGTCACCTTCAGTTGTCAATCAACCTCCGAAGAGACATGACACGAAACAAATGAACTTTTCATGTGTAAAATTGTTTCATGTAACAAGTGATAAAATAACTAATTGTGTCAGAATCATAAGTTGTTGTTGTTTACAGTTTCAAACAGAGAGAAGTTATAACGAAACATAATATACTACTGTGGTAAAAGGAAATGCTAGCATTTAAGACGCGAAGTTTCAACGAGAAACTTGTTATGCTCTAATGAGCGCAACATGTAGGAGTTGTGACAACTTCGCCAATTGAAAGGTGCAAAATTTCCCTTAAGTTTCGACGAGATTTCTTATAAAATGAAGATCGAAACGAAACGAACTTCACTTGCGTTTCTTTTTACCACTACTGTATGGAAGAAACGATTGTGAACGTTAAAATTGTAGCGGTTATGGTATTTCTTAATTCTTTCGCTCAGAGCGCAGTTGGAAAGTTGAAAGGCCGCTTGGTGAAAAAGGTGTCAGATACCCATTTTATAGCGCAGGTATAAAAGGGGTTTTTGACACCTTTTTTTACCCCGTTTAAAGCTTTAGACAGCATGACAGCAAGGAAAACCCGAGTTCCATTTTTGTTCAAGTTCATATACAAAGTCAAAACTAACTGGCCTTGCGGATGAAAGCTGTGCTGAGATTTTCAATAAACTCTTTCTTATTTTTGGTTAGAAAAATATTTCAAACGTTCGTAGACATCATTTCCGCCGAAGTTGTCACATTTTTCCCTCAATTTCTCAAACTTTTGCCGCGACTGATATTCGCAAACCTTCGTCGTGTAGTTCACGAAAACTTGAGGTTCTGTCAACAAACTTTTGCCGTAAGATTCGAGAAGCCATGTTTTAAAACTTTTGCCGCAATGTTCTCAAAATCAGTTGCCGTGACACTTGCAAGTCACCGTATCCACGAGCTTGTGCAATAATGGAAAGAACTTTATCAAATAAACTGTCAATAAACGCAGTCTCAATGTTATCAACATCAAACACACGTACTGTACTGTACGCGCGGGACTGATTTTATTTGGGGAAATCGATACCCAGAAAGTAATCGATAGTTTTTGTGCGATAATGTAACAAATTAAAGTTCCCGGCCATTCCTCATCCTCGGGTGTGTTCTTAGTACGTTTTTCAACTTTGGCCGACTTTCAGCCTGATGTTCTTTATAAAAAAACGTTCTTAATAAAAAAGAGTATTTATGAAGGAGGTCACACAAACACATGAATGGTTTCAGAGCAAGAAATATTCAACTAGGCGCAACGTTTGAAAGCACGTCAGTGAATAAAGATTACAACTGTTTAAGAATAAAATGGCTAAAAACTGTCACAGTAGCTTAAAAAAGAATGAAAAAATATATAGAAAACCATAGCCGTAGAGCCGATAATAAGAACAAAGTATCGATCCAAATGGAATCGTTGTTGCTTGAGAAAGACAGGCCGCGAACGAAACGCACCAAATCAGAAACAACAAAACAGTTTTGTAGTTTTATAAAGAATTAAATTTTTTGGTTCTCTTTTTCAGACTGTAAAACGACTCCCTGTGAGGGACTGGACGAACACGCTCATTTCAGAGACTTTGGCTACGCAATGTTGACGCTATTTAGAATATCTACAGGAGATAACTGGAACGGAATTATGAAGGTAAATGGCAAGTTTGGTTTCCGTACTAAAAAATTTGTCTGTTCACTGAAATGATTCTCATTGTAATTCGAACTGGAGAATCGCCTGAAAAACAACTGAATAATCTAGCAGCTTATTCTTAAAAACTTTGATGCTATCAACCTTAAATAATTTGGCGCTTTTAGCTTCAGATTCAAAGATCCTTATTAAATAATCACGCCTGTGCGTATCTTAGAAAATACGAGCTTCGCTATTTGATATATAAGAAGCTTGAAAGAATAAACCGAAAAAAATAGAGTCCTGCAAATTGTTCTTCTACAATGTCCATGTGTTTTACCTAGTTACGAACAGTGTAGCAAGATCGACTGTTCGTTTAATCCATGTTTTTGTACCTTAATGTAACAAAAATAAATTAAATTCCCGGCCATTCCTCAGCCTCGGGTGTGTTCTTAGTGTGTTCTTAAATTTTGGTCGATTTCAGCCTAACGTTCTAAGAATGATTGATTGGTTTATTGATGTATTGATTGGTACTAGAAGCTTAGAGACCTCGGAAAACTAGCACTTTTTAGCACAGAGAAGGGATTGGACGGGATGGGCAGGGCAAGGCTTTGTAATTCGGGCAAGAATTCATGCTCGACAATTATTCAGTTTGTAAAGTACATTTTTGCTATCAAAGTTCGTCAAAGTGAACAACTCCATCGCATTAACAAGGCAGATAAAAACTGTGTGCTAATCAGATCTTACTCCGATTATGATCAAAATATGGCAAAATAACAGTCTAATGGATTTTGCTTCTAGGATACTTTAAACAGGGACCGCTGCAAATCTGATGGCTGTGAAGCTTTACAACACGTAGCACCCATTTATTTTGCAACATTTGTTCTCTCCACACAATTCGTCCTTTTAAACGTGGTTGTCGCCGTACTTATGAAACACTTAGAAGATTCAAAAGCTCCAAGCAATCTGTGCAACAGGGGTGGGCGAGAAGAGGTTCTTATGCCGGTTATTCAAACTGAAGACTGGGAGGAGAACAAAGAGAGCAACACAGGAAACTACAAAGATTCTCTTTATGTGCCAAACAGCCAGAGTTTACAGCGCAGGAAGGTTTCATTTGATGACGGCTCTGAGTTTGATATGCAACCACCAAGATCGTTTCGCTCGCAATCGACGGGAGAGAGCTGTCCCAAATTACTTCAAACAACCGCTTCTGCTAGAGAACTAACCCCAGTAGAGAATGTTGATTACGGATTTCAGCCCAAAAAATACTCCGAGGATAGCATACAGTCGTTAAGAGCCCCTATTTATCAACTGAGCGAAGACAGTGACCTCATGAGCAGCAGTACGAGCGATGGTGACAGCGGACCCGACGCTTGCTTGCCGTCCTTCTCAAATACACCACATAATGAAGGACCAACTCCACACCATAATCAAAGATGCCAAATCCCTACTGAGGGTAACCCCGGTTGGTTGTCTGAAAAAGATTGTGGATCAAATGAATCAACTTCCTCTTGTGTCCTTGGAAGTACGGTTGTGACTGTCAACGAGAAACCCACTAATCTTGCAACTACCTGTGTGGTAGCGTCACTGTCAGGAAGCAAAGAGTCACTTGCGACACGTGACTCATCCCAAACCTCGCGTCGACAAACTCAAAATCAGCACACTCCAGATACTAGTAGTGATCCAGCCCAAATGCCTGGTAGTTATGTGTGATTTAATAAGACAGAGCTATTATGTTGAATGAGGTAGGTGTGTGTCACGTGGATGGAACGGTACAATGGCCAATGAGCAATCAAAATCAGTAACGAACTTCGGGTGCTGGCAATCTGTAGAGCAACAAGTCTCTGTAGTATAGTTGGGTCATGCACTTTCAGCACTTTCAGAAGCTGAGTTTCTTTCGTCTGAGGCAATGAACAAATCAATACAGCACAAAGCGTTGGTAATTGAACTTTAGATTCACCACAAAAACAAGAATAGTAGGAAGAATCATATTTTCAGATGTTTACCATGGTTTTAAGATCCAAGATTTTTTTATTGATTATAGTAAAGAAAAGAAAAGTCAAAGCCAAATGAGGTTTTGGAGTTTGCGAATACCGTTTTCGAAGGTATTGCTGTCAATCAGTGGTGTTATTCCACTATTTATTTCCGATCTACAAATAGAAATAAACGATAGCTTTTGTTTATTCTTTTTTTAACCACATTGGACAATATTAAACTTCAGATAGAAATTTGTATTTTTCTAGAGCATTTTAACTAATAGCAACAGTTATTTGAAATAGTATATTATAGAGAAGCTATATGGATATTTCCTTCAGTGTTTATTACTGATCATTTACAAGCCCCAAATTGGCTTTTTGTGGGGACTATCACTTTTTGAATGCATCTACATGGATTTCGCACATGTCTTAATTTCGTTAGGTGTTGTACTCAATCATTTGATTGTTTAAAATGAGGGCCGGGGGTCCGCAGGGACCCCTCCCCAAAAAAGTGTTGAGAGAGGGTGTGGTCGCTCTGCACACGTAATATTTGAATCCATGCTAACGCCCTGAGCGGGGCATTACTCGACCTTTGAGGGTTTTTAAGGCTTTTCATGTATTGTTTTTTTAAATCTTATTCAATTATTTTGCGATGAAAATACAGTTGAAGAGAAACTAGAACTAGGGCGTGACAAAGACAAAATTATCCAGATAAGTGCAAGTGAATTTTGGTGTAATGTTTGTCATTGAGAAGAAATTTGAAGAATGTTTCTAAAGCAACAACCCCTCTCTCAACTCGCTTCGCAAAGAGCTTGTGCAAGCTCAAATACGTTTTACAATTTCTTTGCAGTATGCAGTGGGGCATACCACTCACAATCATCTTTGACAATTTTGAATTTCAAATGATTGATGAATAGGCAGATCGAGCTTGCAGATGCAAGACGTGTATCCAGCAGGAATAGACGAGAAATTATCCCGTGGCTCAGCTTCCGTGAGAATCTCTGTAGCTCAGTGGGTAGAGCATCTGACCGGTAATCAGAGGCTTTCGGGTTCGATTCCCGTTAGTGACTCAAAACTTTTTCTGATCACTCAACTTGCATGAGAAACTGACAACAATTTAGTCGTTTTAGTTTAGCTTAGTTAACTCAGCCAAGTAGTCCTCTACACTTTCAAGGCTAAAGTCGTTTTTTTTCCAGATTAGAACTTATGCACAATAGAAGAAAAACACGGAAAATAATAAAATAAATCAAATTCTTGAAGAACCTTTTGTGTTTATGGGCAGTATCTTAAACACGTGTATAGCGAAATTCGAGTGTGCATCGTGATCATTGCTGTTTTCTCGAATGCTTCAGTTTGTAATGATGAGAATGGACAACTCAAAAATGTACTCACACACTTTAGTTAAGGCTGCTTCCTCCTGTGTAAGCCTTTACGTGTTCAAAACCCTTTCTATAGTGCTTGCTCGAAAATTAAACCTTTATATGCAAAGATAGAAGTAAAGCAAATTAAAGTAGTCTGGCCACGGTTTCTTTGTTTTTCAAACTTTTTGTATGAACACTTTATTTTTTCGTAACAACGCGCGAAGCCTTCTCTTTGCAACACTTCCTCTAAGGCTAAATATTTATTAAGAACTTCGCAAATAATGGACTTCGAAGGGTAATCAATTGTCATAATCTTTATAGGCTTTGATATCAGACTGGCAATCAAATGACACCTGTGGTGGTCGAGTCGGCGATACGACACGGGTAGGAGTGCATAGGATGAACTCTTCTTCATCGAGGGTCGAAAAGGGGGTTTACCGTGACACATGAACACTAATATTTTATTCCGTGAGTCGTGAATGAAATAATTTACTTCCTGTTATCTGTGAACAAAATTATTGCCGTGACTCGTGAATCAATTAATCTATTTCTCAATAATCGTAAACATTGTCTAGAATAACCATATTTTTCATGAAATAAGCCTTCAACATACAAAATAGCCACGCGTTTCAGATGTCAGAGCTCGAGAAAACGTTTGAGGAACTTGGCATGTAAGTCATACACAGACAAGATTAGAGGCCGAATGGTCAGAGAGATCCGACCACAGACGAGAACGGTTTTTTTAAGCATTGTCATGTTAGAATGGTTGGAATCGTGTTCCCTCCGTTCTAGTTAAACTTCTACGTTTGGACACAATGTTTTCTTTACAGAAAATCTTTTCATAGTTAAGGTATGTTACTTATCAGTTATAACTTAGAAATCAAGGTATTTGTTTACTGGCCTATGAAATACAAAAATTGCGGGGCTTCGCCGCTGTTTACATTTTACACGAGCTCAGGCATTGATTTAGAGGAAGGGGGCCGGTCGGGCCGCGTTCCATCCCCCCCCCCTCCACCTTTTTTTAGTGGAACAGCTTATTTTAATAATGTAGAAACATAGATTTTACAATCACTTTAAAAAAACGCAAAGACTTTATTACGTTGTTATTGATCTAAGAAACGTAAAAACTAATCGCGATGTTTTTTCAGACGTCATGCATTTAGAAATTGGGTCTGCTCAAAAAGCTTTTTTAGCGTTTGGCTTACTACCGTAATATTTTGAAAGTTCCACGTACCCTAATCATGATGCGAATTCAGATTTTTCTTGGTATGAAAGGGTAAAACTTAAACAAAGCTCTCAGACATAATCTTATTTTGTGTGTCTTTGAACGAGCTATAGAGCTATTTGCGCAAGAAAACCAACAAAAACTGACGATAAAGAATTGACAAAATTATGATTGGACTGATACAAGTAAACGTATTTCTGATGACCTCAGAAGTTCTAAATTTTTTTATAACATTTTGACTCAATGAGCCATGGGAGAACAGGCAATAGGACTTGACGTCCTCTTTGAGGTCTGCCGCCCGGGACCTACGGTTTAACGTCAGTAGTATAGTATGAGCAGAACTAGCCCCTTTTTTGCGGGGGAATCTCATTATCTCTGCGGGGAAGTAAATTATCTCTAAGATGACGTCATAGCTCATAATAAATGCGGGAGAATAAGTTATTTCTTTTGTTTTTCATCCTTATGAATATAATGCAGATTGTTTACATTAAGTCTTTTGTTATGAAAAGGGTTTTAACGGTTGTTTTTCTAAAATGGCGCCAACTTCTTTGATTATGCAAAATAGTAACGGTTTCGATTCGTCGTGATTTGCTCGTCTGTAAACGTATCGTTTTCAGGATGACAGCATGTTTCTATTTTTGTATCTGGATAAGACGCTTTGAAACTAGCAAAGCCAAGCCGTAATGTCATTTCAGCCGAGCAACAGCAAACTTTAAGAAATGTATAGCGAGTTTAGAACTTATGCAAATCCAGGAAAGAAATAAACAAGTAAAAAACTTAATCCCCTATTGTTTTGTTTTTGACAGCTGTCGGCGCGATTTCGCATATTAATGAGGCTGTAAATGGTTGAGTGAGTTTTTGAATATTTAATTAGGGCGCTAGTAAGCGTTCCAGCATTTGATGATTAAACTGTAAAAGAAAAGACGAAACTACAAAGACTGATTTCAAACACATTTTATTCTACTTTTGATTAATTACACTTCTGATGAAATCATACGTGTAGACTATGTGTTAGAATAGGTTAGTCTATGTTAGACTAGGTTAGTCTAGGTTAGTCTATGTTAGTCTACGTGTCGCTTTTTTTCTGCTTCATCTTCACTTTGAGCCGAATCTTCCTTCAGAATCGATTCGGCCATTATCTTTTTGTGGCAGCACCTTTTCCTCACTTATTTTAAGACCCTGAGTCCGGCACCGGGAATCGAACCCGGGCCTCCCGCACGACAGACTGGCGCCTTACCATGTCAGAACTTCGTTTCACGCTCTCGAAGTTTCTGATAAGTCTGGTTCACAAAGATCTTTATTGCAAACACGATCTTTCTTGACAATCAAGTCAACCTATCTCTAAGTTACAATTTCATGGGTATTTGTGCTTTCTTATTCAAGGCGTTTACTTACAAATATGTGGATTACGTAGTTTCTTAGTTGCTAACTACGTACATTGTGTTGGTTTTTCCTATACGTAAAGCCACGCCTACCATCACCCAAACCCGCCTTTACGCCTACAACACTAGAGACAGAGTTTATATCTTCCCGTCGGCATGTGCTAAAACCTAAACTGGACTTTTCTTTGGACTCTGGACTCTGTGTAAGCCAAACACACTGGTATGGTGGCTGTAAAATGAGATTTATTGCTCGCGAATTCAAAACACAAGGCTCTTTTTCCGAGCACATGCAAGAAATCTAACTGTTCATTCACTTTACCGCTGACCACTCGGGTCCAGCCTCTTGCACTGCCCTACATCTGGACTTATCACATAAATACTTAATATACTATTAATTGAGAACTAATGTCTTCTGCGCAAGAGGGGGGGGTACTTCAAAGAAAAACAGATACTTGCTTGCAATTGTCGGAAAATGTGACAAAATACCCTAAAAAATGCCAAAAAGTGGAAACTTTCGACCCTAAAAATATAGCACAAATTTTGAAAAAGAAAGAAGAAAATTTCGGAAAGAACATGATTAGATCGTTTTGTTTTTGTACCCCTAAAAATACCATTTTTTAGAATAAACATCTAAACTTAAGAATTGAGCCAGTTTCATTCGTTTGCGTGTACGACATCTTTACTAGAGTTTTCTATATATCTATATAAATATATATATACCCTAGAATTTGGAAAAAAATTTCCCGTGTAATGAAAAACCAAATTTTGGTCAGGTGGTTCAGAGTTAGCTTAAACTGCCTGACAGGATGGAGTATTTTTTCCTACCCTGACGGATTGAGCAAAATTAAAATAAACCCGAATAGACGACTTTACCGATGTAAAGTATTCGTACTATACCGGCCCGGCGGCTCGGAGTGTCTACTCGTGTTTGAAAGTACTGTATCTCTCGGCTGAAAATTACTGTACATCAGCTGTACGTAGTCTATTGCAGGTATGTTTCACATTTGTTGCTAAGGGTGGTATCTGATGTTTTAGGTGATTTGAGGGGGGGGGGCACGCAAAACCGTATGTTGGTACAATCTGGAGCTAGCGTGCCTTCGGGTATCAACACTGTGCACATAACCAGAACCCTTCGAATACT
>JAOBAT010122497.1:0-13288 GCA_026413305.1 Hydrozoanthus tunicans
TGCGCCGTCGCGCGAACTTCGTTTCTCGACCCTAAAATTCGATCGAAATTTCGAAGATTTCGGCTTCCCGAGTCATGGTTGGGTTTTTCGAAATTTTCTCCTTATAGAAAAATCTCTAGAAACTAAAAAGTACCTCACGTTTATTGGTACACCGTAGGGTATCTGTGGGCGAAATATGAGGGTAGGTCATTTTTTTGAACTTGTGCCACTTGTCACCCAGTTGCTTACAGAGAGGAGCTCCTAATTGTTTCATAACCTTTTTTAATATAGTTACATATTTGGAAAAGCATCTATTACCTTTTTGGCCTCTGGATAATTTCCATTGGCATATTAATGGCGTAGCAAGTGAGCCTTAATTTTTCTTTTAAAAGATTTTTTTGAGAGTGCTCTTATAGTTTGTGGAATGTTATTCCACAACCTGGCTCCAAATCTAGAAACTGACTTATATTGAATATTGAGTCGCGAGTGTTTAGTATACAAATTCTTGTTAGCCGCTGATGCTCTTGTATTATAGGATTGCTGCTCATCAACATATGGAAACATTTCACAAACATTGACAAAAGCTCTTTTTGCATGTACGTATTACATCAAGGACGCAATGGCCTCGGTGAAAGAAAGTTAATTGGTGAGATATTCAGGGAGTAAAACAGTGAGATCGAGCTTTTACGACGATCAGAAAAGTAAAAACAAAATGTAAAACACCTCAACAATCCAGTATATGGGTTTGTTTCTATAACAAATAACTTGAAGTAAAGCTTCTAATCGATGTTGTATTCTTTACAGAACTTGAATTCTTACATAATTCTTTACATAACTCAACATTTCTTTCTGGCTTTGCGAAATAATGTAGTTTTCAACTCTTTCTTTTTTAATCATCAACTGCTTGACATCTTGTAGGTGACCTGTGCTGTGTTCGTGTTCGTTTTGTCTTGTTGCTGTCAACACAAGACTGCACGTTTAGTCAGCCAACTTAGTAGTACGCTAAATTAAGATAATACAAACATGTCGAGAGCCAAAGCCTGAGGGAAACAAGAGCTAATAAATAGTGAACAACAACAACACGTCTATTTACCTTACCATTATCGACAGTGCGTACATAGAAAAAAACCATAACAGAGCAACAGGTCTGTTTCGATCACCATTGACAGTGCGTACGCAAGAAATTGAAACCGCAACAACCTGAGTCTGTTTATTTAACCAATGACAGTTCGTAAGGAGTCCAATCAAACATAATTATCTACTTATAAAATATAATTATCAAAAATACTAACACACACATATAAATATAAATCTATCTAATAGTTATCAAAACAAATATATTTATAAAAAATATAAAAGGTTAAAAGGCCAAAAGCATGTTTTAAAAAGATAATTTCAAATATTGCGTTTAAAAAAATTCGTAGACGCACTCAGTTTTATATCCTCTAGCAGAGAGTTCCAAAGAGATACTCCACGGTAATAAAAGGTTCTCTGGCCGGTGTAACTTCTATAAAAGGAATGTTTAGCACCATCTCAAACTACGGTAATATTATCAAAACCAACAGCACAAGAACAAGAGTGAAATCCAGAGCAAAAGAAAAACGGGACAAACAAGCAGACGAGGACAGTGTGCATACGACATCATAAATTGTTTTAAGAAATACGCGATGTTTAGAGAATACTTTGAATTTATAACAATACTAATCTTCAGACTTTCGCATGGTCAAAACATGATAAGAAGATAAAAATCTAAAAAAGAACACTCGGATTATCAGCTACTTCCAGATGTACAGGCCTGTACATTTAAAAACCTGTAACGTCGAATTAATGAAGAGCTGGCCTAACTGAGCCACCAAACATGGCGGCCAGCCGGCGCTTTCTCATGTGCATAAAGGTCAGTGTTTTCGGAAGAAGATCAGAATCCGGTTGATCAAAATCCTGTCAATTCTAACTCCGGGTTAATGAAAAGCTCAAACAGATATGTCTTGGTAACGAAATGTTTGCTTTGTTTACAAATGCTGCTCATAATTTGAAATAATACAAACACGCTAACATCAAGTTTCCAAGCCAAGCCAGTTTATAGACCGCCAAAGACAAGAACACGGGTAGAAACCCTAACCGTCGGTTATCTTTGAACAAACAGGCGGTCGTTCCTCTATGTCTGAAGGCATGACAGAACAAAGCGAGCACACGCCAAACCCCAAAGGAGATTTGTCCTGATAAAAAGTAAAACTGAATAGGTTAACGTATCTTCATGGAACCCTTTCGTTGCGCTGCATTTATACGCGTATACGTGTTTCTTAAGAGAATATATAGAGAAAAAATGACTTTCAAGTTGAAACACAAATGATAGTAAAAACAAGTGTAGAACGCCTTATGAAGTAATAAATTTCAAGTAATAATGTTTAATACAGTTGTGAATTACTTTACTTCCAATTGATTTCACGGATCATTTCCGGAAGTTATCATTCATTCATTTTGAGATGAACTGCTAAACGCCTTTGTATCCTGCTTTATTCACACAAAAATTAGATATGAAAAGACAGAAACCAACCATCTTTTCAAAACGTAAAAAAATTCGTGCTGAGTGCGACAGAGAGGAAGAAGTTGTTTTTACACTCCATTAGACGGTCTGTTAGGCTTTTTAGTTGAACTCAGTGAGTGCATGCAAACAAAACTACTTTTGTTAACAACTTGGTTTTCTTTCAAAAGTTCTTTCAAAAGGATTCTTTCTAGTAAAGAAATAACGACGGAAGATGAAACTAAGAAGCAGCTATTTAGTATTTTTGCATTTGGCATCGAAATTACAAATGCTTCACACGGTCTACCGTATTCAATTCAGAATATAATTTTCACGTTAGATGAAGAAGGAGCTACAAAATTTGGACCTTAAAGTCGCCTTTTAGGGCAAGGAAGTGTATTTAAAGCGTTTGCCAGCTTCTTTGAAATTTAATGCACACAAACTGAATATGTTGGTGAAAAAAGAAAATACAAAACTGTTACTGTTTATCGGCAGGATGCCCAGACAGTATGCAATTCCACAATTGGTTTGGCTCTATTTAATCCTATAAAGAAACTGTAGGACAATTTAAGAGAACCAGGCATCCTATATGGAGCGGCACAGTAACGGTTGAGATACACACGTCGATACGACGGCAAAAATTTATAATGAAAGTGGAAAAAATGTTGAATTAGAAAGTGACCAGCTGCCGTGTGCTGATTAAGGCTCAGTGTTAGCCCAAAGAAGGTTGGTTACCTGTTATGAAAACTATAAAACTGTCATTCACTCCTCAAAGAGAATTCATATACTGAAAAGTAAAGGCTTCAAGCAAGAGACATCTTTCTATAATCAACACATTTTTATTCTCAGGTGCTGCATTTTCAACTATACAGACAGCTCTTAAGGTTCGTTTCTAAACGTGTAAGAACCGTTTGCCAGCTGTATGAAGAAAAGCTTTAAAAAATACAAAAATTGCAAAAGACAGCAAAAAGCAGCATTTACCGAAGACCTTAAGAAAACAGCCTAAGGTATTTAAAATCTTTTTAATTTGTTTTTAGATGTATAATTGATACCAAGTAAACTAGCAGCATTTTGTTAACGAGGTTTTTACCACTGTATCTACTCAGAGCATGGTTTTCCTTTCTTGCATATGCTTTTTCTTTTACTTTTTTGCAAGCAAACTCGTGGAAAAGGCAATGAAGTGCATTGCTTTTACAGTTTACCAGCGTATTTCATTCATTGGAAGATCTGTCGAGAGTTAACATGATAGCTCTACTGGTAGTGTTTGTAGTGACTCCATTTATCTTGATAACCGTATTTTACACCGCAATCATTATTAACCTTTAAAAAGAAAAAGATAAGCGCCGAAACGGCAACAGTAGCGGAAATGAAGAGAGTCAAAGAGCCCATAGAATTATGCTAATGTTCGCTACTTTTGTTTTTCTTTTCATTTGAGCTTGGACACCACACTATGTCCATTTTTACGAACACTATATCTTCACTCAAAAAGGGATTGTAGCTTTAAACAAAAACTGTATTTTTTTGGGAGGATTGTAGACTATACCTACACTATACTTAATCCTCTAACGTACTATTTGTTTACTCAAAAGTATTGTCATGAATTTGATACTATTTTACGGGTTTTCACACCTCGAATAGGATCTGCGATTGTTCAGTTTAGCCAGGTTTTACCCCGCTTGTCGTCAAACCGTATCGCCCCTTTACTACGTCAGAAGAACCAGCGCATTATCTTATGTTAATCAAGTCTTCATAGTTGGAAAATGTGACCCAAGAAAAACCATTCAAAAGTTTTTTTGAAAACGTTTACGAGTCTCGCTTGTTTTAAAAGCGATTTTTGGAAGGCAAATGTTGTTACGAAGGTCTTCAAACGCTTCGAAATATGCTGCCGTTAAAACAAAGTTCTCAGCTTCAAGTTGTTAGTTTATACCAGCTATAGTAAATGGTTACAAACCGTATTAATTTAAATCCTTTATGCTATATTTTAACTTGCATCTCTAATGTTGTTTATGAAGATCATGTATCAAATTCCGTCAATGGTTGTTTACAATTTTTTCGTTTGTCATCGTAATTGCAAATGCTCCGATCAATTTACCGTTTTCACTTCAGCATTAAATTTTGAGGCTAGATGGAAGAGAACCTACAAAATCAGGTTTAAAATCGCGTTTTGTAGGAAAAAAAGTGTAACGTGATTACAAGGCTTCCTTGAAAAATAAGCTTATGCCGACAAACTGTGTTTCTTGGTGAAATAGAAAACACAAAAGATCGGCAGTATGCCCAGACAGTGTACAGATCTACAGTTGGTTTCGGCTCCATTAAATCTTGTACAAACTGTTAACAACTAAGGAAGCGCCATCCGCTGTGTGGGAACAAAAACTTAAGAGATACACACACCGATATGACAAGAAAAGTTGTGAGGAAAATGACCAGCTGCCGTTTGCTGATCAGAGCCAGTGTCAGCTCCAAGAAGATTGGTTACCTGTTACTTGAATTGGAAATCTGTCATTCACTATACAACGGGATTTCATAAATGAAAAAAGCTGTAAGCGAGACGTCTTTCCTAAACCAACACATCTTAATACCTGCCGCTTCATTTTCAATTAAAAAGAACGCTATTTATAGGTTTCTAATTGTCTGGGAACAAGGTACAAGTTTTGCAACTTGGTGTTGTATATTTAGAATGAAGGAAATCGCCTCTCAAGTTTGAGTGATCAGAAAAAATTCTGAGTCACTGAAGGGAATCGACCCTCTAGTTACTGGTCAGATGCTCTACCCACTGAGCTACAGAGACTCATATGGGGAGCTGAGTTACAGGATAAGTTCTTGTCTATTCCCGCTGGACACACGTCTTGCATCTGCTAGCTCAATATGCCCAATAACCAATGCTATATATTATCAAATGATTAGTGTACAAGTTTTGCAACTTGGTGTTGTATATATAAAATGAAGGAATCGCCTCTCAAGCTTGAGTGATCAGAAAAAATTCTTAGTCTCTGTAGCTCAGTGGGTAGAGCATCTGACCGGTAATCGGAGGGTTGAAGGTTCGATTCCCCTCAGTGACTCAGAATTTTTTCTGATCACTCAAACTTGAGAGGCGATTTCCTTCATTCTATATGTCTGGGAACAGTTCTAAGCTTAAAGTGTTTGCAAGATGTATGAAGAAAAGCTTTAAAAATCTTTTTAAAAAGTTATAGAAATCTTTAAAAAAGTTTTAGACCGCAAAATCTGAAATTGTTTCAACGGAACGCCGAAGACCTTAAGAATACAGAAAACGGTATTTGGAAATTTTTTAGTTTGTTTTAGATGTATAACTGGTACCTATTAAAGTAACAGTAAAGACGAAAAACTTATTGAAAACAAAATCGTTGTAAATTTTAACTTGCATATAAAAAGAAACTCAGAAATCCTAAGTAATTAGGCTGGTATGGTAAATTGAATCTCTACAGAAATAACTCATTTTGTTAAAATTCTACCACGAATCAAATATATCTAAACATAAATAAAAGAAAAGAAAAGACAAGCTAACTATTGTTCGTGAAAATACATTTTCAAAATACTTGAGCGTAACAAGCTTTGTTTTTTTAGGTATGGCAAATTCTTCCTCGTCGAACCAAACTGACGGTTTGTTGTTAAAGAACCAAACTTCCCATCTGTGTTATCCTTGGTCATCTGCTTCTTCTGAAGCTGATAAAACTCTGATGACTGGAGGACTTGCCATTCAATTCATTTTCTCATTGATTGGAAATATGTTGGTAATTGCTGTGTTTTGGAAATGGCCCAACCAGTTCAGAACTCCAGTTAACAGCTTCATTGTGAACATGGCTGTCTCCGATCTGTTGATACCAGTGTTTGTTATTCCGCGTCGTGTACAACAGGTGTTCCTTGGGTGGGAACCATGGCTGGTAGACGGAGTGCTTGGTGATATTCTTTGTAAACTATCTCACTTTACTGACGAAGTTTCTGTTACTGTTTCTACTCAGAGCATGGTTTTTATCGCAGCAGAGAGATTCTGGGCTATTGTTTGTCCGTTGAAAGAACCATTAGTTTCCCGCAAAAACACTCCAAAACTAATTTGTTCCACATGGTTCTTTTCTAGTTTTTGTCATTTCTTTTACTTTTTTGCATACAAACTTGCCAAAAAAGGCAATCGATTATACTGCACGTACAGTTTACCAGAGTATTTTGATACATGGGAAGATCTGTGGAGAGTTGATAGGATAGCTCTACTGGTAGTGTTTGTATTGATTCCATTTATCTTGATAACCATATTTTACACTGCCATCATTATTGACCTCTATAAGAAGAGAAGTGTTAGCGCCGAAATAGCATCAATAGTGGAAAAGCAGAGACTAAAAGAAAACCAAAGAATTATTTTAATGTTAGTCACTTTGCTGTTTGTTTTCATTTTAGCCTGGACACCACACTATATCCATTTTTTCGAACATTATATTCTTCACTCGAAAAGGGAATGTAGCTCAAAACAAAAACTGTACTTTTTTGCGAGGTTTGTCAACTATGCCTACACTTTTTTAAACCCTGTGATTTATTATTCGTTTAACCAAAACTATCGTCGCGCATTTAATAATATTTTGTGCGTTTTAATACCTCGGATGGGATGTGCGAGGATTATGCGTGGTAAGGGTTTATCACGCTTGTCATCAAACCGTATCGCCCCTAAATTACATTAGGAGAATCACCACAGTGCTAATGCTAATGGTAATTATGTAGTAAATTAATGGTTAATTTACCGCAGAAAACCGTCAAAAAGTGGATTATATAAGTGTCGCCAAAAAGAATTTTCTGGAAAGTTCCGCAATCGAAAGTTCCGACAAGGGCCTTTTTATTTGGATTGATGTGGCCTCAACTTGCCACTTTGTTTGTTAATTATACTGGCAACACTACCTTAAATCAGAATTTAACATTACAGGATTTTTACGTAAGTAAATCCCCGTGTACTTGATGTTAAAAATTAAGTTTTAATTGTAGTTCTAGACTTGTAAAGCTCAAAAGCATATATTCACTCAGTTCTCAACTTTAGAGTATACTACCTGTTTAAGAAAATATTTCGTAGAAGTTTTTTAAGTGTTTTGTCCTTTTTTTTCATTTCACGTTGGGTATGCGACACTTTTGTGGCGTCAGGAGGTATCTATACTTCCGCAAAACTGTTCCTGAATTACACCTTAGAAAAATTGGCAAATGAGATGTGCTATAAACTCTCACTTGGAAAATCTTTGGAGGAATGTTTTGTGATAATCTAATGAATCCATACGAGCTCTAAATCACTCAAACAAATTTGGAATTTGGCAATTTGGTTAGGCTTTGTGTTGTTTGTTTTTTTTATTTTTTGCAAATTTCAACAATATGTTCCGACGAAGGGCATCTAATGCGGGGAAAAAGTAAGACGAAATTTTGTAAATTACCATAAACGACAAAATCCCAAAAGACATATCATATTTCAGTGAAACTGTCTCATGTCCGTTCATCTAAATCTTTGTTACTCCGAAGCACTTAAAAATCGAGCTATGCAAATCGTTCCACTAGAAATTAGTTTGTATGTTTATAATATAGGTCAGAGAAATAAAGTTTGACTTGCACGAACAAACATGTAAATTCATGTCTGATTTCGATGTAAAGCGAGAAACCTGAAAGTATTGACATTCTAGAACTGCTATCCTAGCTAGACCAAGTATGGGAAAAACATCTGTTTCAAGTTTATTCTTCATATCTTACAGGGTGATCTCGCACCATTTTTTCGCTATGATTTTTTTTTTAATTTTCTCACACAGGATATTTGTTTATTTTGATTTTGGCCAGTTGTAAACTCGGACAATATTCTTAGTGATTTGAAGGACAAAATATATTGCTTTAAATTGGAAAACGTCTTAATCAGACCTTAAATAGAGAAAGTGTACTAAATATCGATATATCGAACGCGTCTATTTGTTCTTGTTTTGCTGAATAAATGATTTGTCCTCAAATTCAAAATAGGAACTAGAATGTTTCAAACTTCAGCAGCTGTCAAATAAATGAGTTTCGAAAAATGGTCTTGCTCAAATCAATATATTTTTGCTGGTCTACATAAGTGGGTGTAAGGGATACAGGTAAGGCAGCATTATTTATTCATGTTTATGAATTTGCCGGTGTACTATATCTCTTTGACAATGTTTAATAAAAGACTCTATTATCTGACCCTAAAATTTCTGAAACTTGGAATGAGCACAACCTCTGATCTACAGCTTTTGCATGTACTAAGCTATTTTTGGTCAATAACATCCGTCATCAATTCTAAAGATTAAAACGTTTGACCATTTCTTTTATTTTCTTTCGAACCTCACTCCAGGACAATTAAATAGAGAGTCTTTTAAAAAGAAGCAAAAAAAGGAGGAAGCAAAGAAAACCACGAAGAATTTGCTTTTTTATCGACTGAGATAGGCTTTTCTAGCGATTAAGTTGAGTAATCATTTAGTGCGAACGAAAACAGCTTTTCTTACATCTTGCACTTCCTTTCTTCATTGGCAAAATTTATTCAAAAAGAGTACTTAATTAAGTGATAGTAAGTGAACAACGGAAGAGAAAAAGAAGCAGCAGCTGTTTATAAATTTACCAAAAGGGCGGAGCGATATAAAACTTCCGGACCTAAGAAACTGAGCTTGCATTGAAGTATCATCAAATTCAAACTACACATATCTGTTCAGTTTAAAGCTTGTAATCGAAAGCTTGATCGATTTCTTTTATTTCGTTGTGAACATCGCTGCTTTGACTTGCAAGACGAGCAGTACCATAGTCTATTTTGAATAGAAAAAAAAGGAAGAGAGAGAAAGACACTGATAAAATCATTCTTGTTTAATTGACATAGCTTATTCCAACCTCATTCAGTTGAGTAATCAGTTAGAGCAAATGGTAACAACTTTTCTTTCAATTTGCTCTTCGTCGATAACATTCATTCAAAATTAGAGTAGTTTACTTTATGTTCAACGGAAAAGAAAAAGAAACAGCAGCTGTCAATAAATTGATGAAAGGGCGGAGCGATATACAGCTTCTCGAACTAGGAGGAAAGCTTGCCTTGGAGTATCATCACGCATTTGTATACAGATAAAAACATAAAACCTAATAGTGTAGACTGGATCACAGCTTGCCTCGTTGTGCCAGCAAACCTTTTGAAATGAAACACGGTGCAACCTTGCGTTTATTGGTCAAGTTTAAGTGCTTGCTAAGAGAAAATTGGGTTGTTTTTGTGCAAATTTTATGTTTTTATTTACCCTTGATATTCATATGATTCCTCGAACTGACCAAAACGAAAGCTTGCCAAATTCTCAATGAGATTCGTACTAGTAAAAAACAACCAAATTAATAAAAAGGTTGCTGTAGCAGCCACAAATAAACCCTCTATAGCTTTCGACTCAAATATTCAGAGAGAGCTTTTTCAGGCCATTTGCTAATTTTCTTTTTTTCAAAACCTTGCCGACTTATTTTTTTATCAACTTTCTGCTTAAATTGATTAATTTTCCTTGTGCAACTCGCACCTTAATCTGGAACCAAACTTCTCGATCAATTGTGTCATCCTCAATATCTCGGGTCCAATTCTTTCTTTTATAGATTGAGGTCAAATTATAAAAATTTTGAAATTTCCATTTTTTCTAGATATTTTCAAAACGTCTGTATGTAAACTCTCCAAAAGATCAAAGCAAGTGCTCGCCAAACTACAATTGAAATTTCTAAAGAAATAAAGCGGCCCAGAAAATACTCGTATTAAGACAATACATGTAGATTAACTCCTGAAGGTCTTCTGCTTGTTTAAAAACCAAACAAAAAGCCCGTCTTTTAAGACCTAAAGACTAATTACGGAACAACTGAAGAATAATGGAGAATTGACAGGATAGCTCTACTGGTCGTGTTTGTATTGATTCCATTTAATTTGATTACTTTATTTTACACCACCATCAGTATTGACCTCTATAAGAAGAGAAGTGTTTGCGCCCAAATGGCATCAATAGTGGAAAAGCAGAGACTAAAAGAAAACCAAAGAATTATTTTAATGTTAGTCACTTTGCTGTTTGTTTTCATTTTAGCCTGGACACCACACTATGTCCATTTTTTCGAACATTATATTCTTCACTCGAAAAGGGAATGTAGCTCAAAACAAAAACTGTACTTTTTTTCGACGTTTGTCAACTATGCCTACACTTTTCTTAACCCTGTGACTTATTATTTGTTTAGCCAAAACTATCGTCGCGCATTCAATAATATATTGTGCGTTTTAATAGTTCGAATGGGATGTGTGAATTAGTAACACCAGATTCTTTTTTTTGAAAATAAAAAAAGGAAACAAGAGAAAGTCATGCCTAAATTCATTCTTGTTCAGTTGAGATAGCTTATCCCAACTTCGTTCAGTTGAGTAATCATAGCAAACGATAACAATTTTTCTTTCAATTTTCTCTTCTTGATGATTATTTATTCAAAAAGAGTACTTTAGCGGCAACAAACGTTCAACGGAAAGAAAAAAAAGCAGCAGCTGTCCATAGATTTACGAAAAGGGCGGAGCGATACAAGCTTCTGGACCTGAGAAGGCAGTTTGCGTTGGAGTATCAACGAATTTAAAATACACACACATATGTACAGATAAAAGGTTATAACATAAAAATGTAGACTGGATCACAACTTGCCTCATTGAGCCAGCAAAGATTTTGTAACGAAGCAAGCTTGCGTACATTGGTCAAGTTTAAGTGGTTCCTAAGAGAAGAATGGGTTGTTTTTATAAAAATTTATATTTTTTTTATTTTTCCTTGATATAATCATACAATCCCTTTCGACTGACCAAAGTGAACGCTTACCAAATTCCCAATGAAATTCATACTAGTAAAACATAACTAAATTAGTAAAAAGGTTTCTGTAGCAGCCACTCGTTTCAATGGGGATCAGACAACTATAAACATTTACAGACAATTTAGGATACAATGTTTAAATGGTATTTTGGTAAATTAAGAACACCTCAAGAATTAATAATACCCTTAATAAGCTTTAACTAAGTCGAGATTTCAGCAATTTTTTTCCGGAAAAAAATTCATAATTATAAAACCTTTTTTTTTAATTTTTTTATTCTATTCCAAGGTTAACCGTAAGGCAACATTTTTCTCCTTACATAATGACATGGGTCGACCGGCAAGGGTTCCGTGTGGTCACGTTTTATACCGCCTGTTGACAAACCGTATCGCTCACAAGTTACATTAGAAGAACAGGTACAGTAAATGATACTAACCAAACCTTCTTAGCTGGTAAAAGTGTCGGAGAAAACCGTGAAAAAGTTCATTGAACACGCTGGTGAGTAAGTCTCGTTCAAAAATGCTTTTTTTTTAAGGTTCTTTACATAATGTTCCGACCTCTGCTTCGCAGTACAAGTACTTGCAGGTCTTTTTTGAAAAGAAAACAGAAAAAGAGAAACAATTCATTCCAGATCCATGAGAGCAAAATAAAAACAGTTTTGTTTTCAATAGACCTATCCCACTGGTCAGTCATCTGAAAAGGGTAGACAAGAAGAGGTTGTTTTGACAACAAATGTTGCGTTATAATGCTTCGTCTATCAGTAAATGAAATGGAAAAACACTTCAAGGTCGTGGAAATAGACAAGCACCACGTTTCAACTATTTTTTCACCTACGGGAGATTTTATCTTTATTTTCTTTAATTTTGCAACTTTTACCCTGCTAAAAACTATGTTAAACTATGAAAGGAAAAACCATTTGTTACCACCATAATTAACCATACCCGAAGATATAATGGACCTTGCTTCTAGTGGTGTATTGTTTACCCAGTTCAGAGGCTCTTATGTAAACAGCGGATTTGGTCTATTTGTCTTCTATTCTTCGCTAATAGAATGTCATCAAAAGAATGGACTTAATGCCGGTAACAAGTGCTAAACGAAAGATGAAAATAAGCAGCAGCTGTCTCAATAGAACTATACAAAACCTGTCCAAAGACTGAGGCTTGCTTGGAGTATCATCTCACTCCAAAACACACATCTGTACAGTTAAAAGCATTTAAACCAAAATTGTAGACTGGATCACAACTTGCCTAGTTGAGTCGGCAAAGTTTTTTTTTAAATGAAACGCAGTTGCAGCCTTGCGCACAATGATCGAGTGGTACTTAGCCAGCTTGTTCCTGTACGTGGTTTTGTTTAATTCTATAATTTTTTTCGTTCTAGATTTGTAACACCTTTTTAAATTAAACCCTCGTACAGAATAAAGCGAGCGCTTGCGAAACCCAAAGGAAAACTCGTACTGATCGAAAACAGCTTATTATGTTAAGTCGTCTCTATAGCAGCCGTGCTCCTTAACGGGGATCAGACAATTATAAACAATGGAAAGTATTGACCGTAGTTAATGACGTAATGTACTAATAAATAAAGAATACCTCATAGTCATAATGTTTAATCCGTTAGAGGTCTAATAAGCGGAGGCTTCAGCAATTACACACAAATTAACAAAAATTTCTTTTTTATAAAAACATCTTGCAGGCGAAAAATTGGTTAAAATTGAAGAACATATTAAGAACATGCCCAAGGCAGGATATGGCCAAGAATATTCTGTTCTTGTATTCATCACGCAACAAACTGATCGTTTAATCATTCATTAATTTTTTTTTATATTTTTATGTATGAGAAAAAAAAAGAAAATTAGTATATACGGTCAAACCTCTCTAAGAAGGGCACCCAGTTCGGAACCAGCTTCAACTGTCCATCTTAGAGAGGTGTCCGCCGTATGGAGACGTAAAATACAGTAAATGACTGAGAAAACGC
>JAOBAT010122508.1:0-13284 GCA_026413305.1 Hydrozoanthus tunicans
GAGTGAAGGTCCGGCACCGGGAATCGAACCCGGGCCTCCCGCACGAAAGACTGGCGCCTTACCAACTAGGCTAACCTAAGCGACTAGTAAGGTCCTGAGCAATTTTTTGTCATTTGGAACTTTGACAAGAATTGTGTTACTGCTACGTGCAAACATTCGCAGGGAGTAGCTGTGCTTATTTTTGCTAACGTTCCGAGGAAAATATAAAAGAGATAGCGTGATTCTCTGAATTACACTAAAATGTGGGTTTTCCTATACTTACAATGAATCATACTCCAACGTTGCGTTGGTGAGCTATAGAAATCGTATTCAACAGACGCAGTTGTTTTCTTATGGCTCATTTTAAAAAAAATTTTCCTGTTATTTGTATTATTCCAGTAGTTGAGTGGTTGAGAGAGTCGGACTTAGATATCAAAGTTTCTTACGTTCCGCATTACACCAGGAAATCTGTTACGTGGAGAAAAATACTAAAGATTCGTTTTTAAAAAAAGGCGAACACTGAGAACATTTTAGAAGTTGACCCATGTAGTCATCAACTCCAGGAGCGAATTTTTGCGTTGAAAATTGTGCGAATTAATTTGGCAAAGTTCTTGCAAGCTTAATCGGCTTATTTTAAATATTGGCCAGAATAGCTTGGTGAGATTTCATTTAGCGGCGATACAGATGCGAGACATATTACCAGCGGGAACAGACAGGACTAACTAGTGGCTCGCTATGTGAGTCTCTGTAGCTCAGTGGGTAGAGCATCTGACCGGTAATCCGAGGGATGCGGGTTCGATTCCCATCTGTGACTCAACTTAAGGAGCACCTTGTTTTTAACTTTCTAACCTAATTTTATTATTGCAAGTTTCCATCGTTTGAGGATTACTAAAAGGAGCTATTGCTTTGTTTCGTAGGTTTTCGTAGTGATGGAAAAGCTAAAAGGAGACATGTTGGAGATGATTCTCTCCCAGCCAATGGGAAGGCTGGAAGAAAGATGCACCAAGTTCCTTGTGACGCAGGTAGTTTCATTTCCATGGTAACGGACAAGAGCAAGAACAAAGCTACGTTTGGCCCTTTTAGCCCAGTCCATTTTACCAACATCTAATTTTTTCGGTAAAGAGAAATTTGGGTTGATCAAAGAAAGCAATCTGCTAATTCTCACGGATTGGTAGCACAGGTGTTTGGGTCCTAGTAAAGAGAACGTCTCTACAAGCCTGAAAGGATTAATCCTGCAACAGCTTGACTTGTAAATGAGCTATGTGCCAATAATGTAGATAAACTAGCATGAGTTTAACAACTAGTGTTGTAGGCGGCGCAGTGGCCAAGCATCTAGTATGTTCGACTCGTAATCTTAGGGTCGCGAGTTCGAGCCCCGGTCAGACCGCAATGTTGTGTCATTAAACAAGGCACTTTACCTTACTTTGTTCCTGTCGACTCAACTGTATAAGTGAGTACCAGTTCTGCTGGGAGCTAACCTGCGATAGATTAGTGTCCTGTCCAGGAGGAGTCAAAGACTCTCATCCGCTTAACGCTACAAAAACCGGAGATATACGCTGGCCCTATGAACCACTTAGGGTTGAGAAAGGATTTAGCTTTGAGCGGCATATGTGTAAATAGAATATACAGAATCCAGCGATGCATTGGCCTCTGGAAATGGGGAACAATCTCTAGCATAAATTGAGGAAAGATACCGCTAACAGTTCTTTTTCATTCTCTAAAAACATCAACTTTCGGGACAGCTTGGGTGAAACATCCTATCTTTTAGATTACTCTGGAATGGCAAAACGTCCATCTAACTACCTAAACAACGATACAAGGTTTTAAAACGTTCTCCCGTTTTGATCGATTTATCGTTATAGTATAACTACATAAACAACATTACAGGATTGTAAAACATTTTCTCGTTTTGAGCCGGTTTGTCGTTATCGTCAAACTTGACCACTTTATCGTTATACTCAAACTACCTAAACAGCCAGATGTAACAATGGCGCATCGTATTGTTTTATTACTGAAAGCTCTAAACGGTGATATTCTATATCTTTAGATACTTGTCGCGTTACGGCATCTGCACGCTCAAAATATTGTCCACTGTGATCTCAAACCAGAAAACGTACTGCTGACCAGTTACACTGCAGATCACATGTACCCTCAGGTAGGTTTTATCCTGTTCTGTATTCATTGTATTTTTGAGCTTTTTTTCCACGCTTCCTGTATCAAGTTACATTGGCCGCCCAGGGTCTGTCTAGTTGTACCCCAAAAAGAGAACAGAGGAGGTTTGTTGGCATTCTAATTCAACGCCGAAACAGAGTCTACGCCGCTGGTAGAGTTGTTAAAAAACAGATATTGTACCCGAGCCTTAGCTTGTTCGTAAACTATTCTTAGATTTTTACCATCAGAACATCTGATCCTCGTCGTTTTTATAAAGTTGTTCTTACATACAGGGTTCGTCCGGGTCCTTAAAATCCTTAAAAGTCCTAAATTTTCACTTTCCAAAATTTGAGGCCTCAAAAGTCCTTAAATTTTACAAAAACCAGTCATGTCCTTAAAAATCCTTAGATTTTTGCTTTCTCTTTGTTATGATAACTCGATAAATCTCAACAATACCCGGGAAATACATTTTCCAAGAATCTTGGCTCGAAAGGGCAGAGTTTACTGGGTGGTTTCAAGCAGTACCTGGAGATCCGTACAGTGCCTCGTGCAGTGTTTGCCACAATATCGTAAAAAGTCAAGTTTTAGGTCAGTTCTGGTGGTTGATGTCCCATGGCTTAGGTCCTCAAAAACTAATAATCTTACCTTAAAAAATCCTTAAATTTTGCTTTGAGAAAAGCGGACGAACCCTGAATATAAAACTGCTGCGGAGATCGCCAGTGGCAAGAACATAGCCCACACTTGGAGACAAGTCCTTCGCGGCTGCTGGCCCTTAGCTATGGAACAGCCTCCTTATGAATTGAGGGCAGAAACGCAGCTTAACACTTTTAAAAAGAAATTGAAAACTCACCTTTTAAGGCTGCATACATTTCTAATTAGCTATTGATACCACTTTTAATTATTAGCAATTTATTGTTTTCTTATAAGTTTTATTTTAGTTTGGGAGATTTAGTTATATGTTATGTATATAAGTGATCTTTTATTATTAGCATTTATACGGCACATTTGAAAACGTTGATTTTGCGCCTTAGAAAGTATTATTACTTATTAATTTTAGAAAAAGCTTGTACTACTTCGTTGTAGTCCCCTTCCTCGTGTATTTACTAGAAACATGCATTATGACAAACCCAGCACGTTTATCAACCAAGCAGCTGCCAGTTACACTTACTTGTTTTAAACATGTTTGTTTCCTGTAGGTGAAGCTGTGCGACTTTGGTTTTGCGAGAATCATCGAGGAGACGAAGTTCCGGGGCTCTGTTGTGGGAACACCAGCTTATGTCGCACCTGAGGTCCTGCTGAATAAGGGCTACAACAGATCGCTGGATATGTGGTCCGTGGGCGTCATTATTTATGTGAGGTAAATTTTGAGCTCGAAATATATAAACTTCGGATTCTATTTCTTTTTAACTCTCACTATCTTTTCCATTGAATATCAACTACTTACTAAGGGAAGAAAATCCCTCTTTATTCAATTACGGCTTCTCTACTTGAAAGGAAATTAGCCATATTTAATATTATATTCACCAAAGCAACCGATAGCCATTTTCGCGCGCTCTGATTGGCTCCCGTAACTCGCGATATCCAAGACTATTAGTTGATTTTGAGGCGATAGTCAAAATAGCTTCGCGTTTCCAGTCAGTGTTTTTAATGAAGAACCAATCCAATAAACACGAAGAAGAAAACAAGATTTGGCATTTTGGTTTTAATGGTTAAAACAAATATTTTCTTTCAAAATTTGTTGAAAATCCACGACAATGTTTTCTTTTGTTGTTGCTTTGAAAGTTAAGTACATTTTATCCTTATTTTCTGGTTCTTACGATAAGTACTAAAACAACTACCCCCTCCCAGTTTATGACATGACATGTCTTAAAGTTAAAAAAACCTTACGGTAACTTTTTTGTCCTTATCATTCTGTTAGTTTGAGTGGCACTTTTCCTTTCAATGAAGATGAAGACATTCAAGACCAGATTCATAACGCGGCTTTCATGTATCCGCCTGACCCGTGGTCAGAGATCTCTAGCAATGGTAAGTTGTGTTTAGTTCTAACGTTCAGAGTTACAGATGAATTAGGTACACTCCCTGTTTGTTCATTTCAAGCTTCTTGTTAGTAATGATCCATGATGCCATGATGTTCGCAAGAAATGATAAAACGTGGATTAAAAACTAAAAGTTTGACATCAAAATCTAAAATGTTAAGCTTAATACCATTTCTACTTAAAATCATCAGACCTTTTTCCCTCATGATGACTGAAATCGAAAACGTTGGAAATTTTTGTATCAAACTTTGAGCCTTTTGTTCACATTCCTAGTATTAATAGGAGAAATGATAAATATGATAATAATGATAATAATAATCATAATAATAAATGATAAAAATGATAAAAGAAATTAATAATATTAATTAAAATGCGGCTTTTGTTTCTTCTCGCAGCAATCAAATTGATCAGCAATTTGTTACAAGTCAACCAGGGAAGGCGCTACACAGTTGATAAGTCGCTAATTCATCCGTGGCTACAGGTGAGTTAATTAAGAACTGGTTTTTTTTTGTTGGTTTGAAGATCTTTTCCCGATAGTTTGCTGCGCAGATGTTTTAACAATGATGTTACTGCCATAGAAAAGATACTTAAACAAAACATTGTTCGAACCAAAAAGGAGACTGTTTGATCGACGCGGGTTGCCAAGGCGCAGGTTAAACGTCATGGGTCGAGTGTGAAGCGTCGCGGGTCGAGGGTCGAGGGTGAAATGTCGCAGCTCGCGGGTGATCGTTGCGGGTCGCGGGATAAACGTCGCGGGTCGAGTGGTAAACATCGCGAGTCGTGGGTAAAACGTCGCGAGTAAAACGTTGCGGATCGCGGGATAAAGTCGCGGGCCGTGAGTAAAACGTCGCGGGTAGAACGTTGCGGATCGCGGATGCAACGTCGCGGGTCGCGGATTAAACGTCGCGGGTCGAGGATGAAATGTCGCAGGTCGCGGGTGAACGTTGCGGGTCGCGGGATAAACGTCGCGGGTCGAGTGGTAAACATTGCGAGTCGTGGGTAAAACGTCGCGAGAAAAACGTTGCGGATCGCGGGATAAAGTCGCGGGCCGTTAGTAAAACGTCGCGGGTAGAACGTTGCGGATTGCGGATGGAACGTTGCGGGTCGTGGGTTAAACGTCGCGGGTCTAGGTTGAAACTTGTTTGTCGCGGGTAAAGCATTGCGGGTCGCGGTTGTAACGTCGCAGTAAGCTGGTAAAATATCACGGGTAAAACTTCATGGGCTAAGCTTTGTAGTCGTCGTTGGAATAATTGTTTGATTAAATTTCTTTAGTTTTCTAAATCTATCGATACTTGAAAATGACAACTTAAATTTATACGGAACCATATTTTAGCTTTGCAACTCCCCAGAGTAAGTTTCCATATAAAGGTCAATTCGGAATATGATCAGATAATCGAGATTGAGTGAACCAATGAGAACGAAGTTTAAAACGTAAACTGCTATCAATGTGGGTCAAAGAACCTACATTGATAGCAGTTTTTATAACTGAAATGGTAATCCTGTTAAAAACTAGTTATGTGATGCTTTCGAGTGGGATAATGGGAATATGCCACGCGTCACTTGTATTTTCCGTATACACACGGACCTTTAGGCGAGTGTGTATACGAAGAAAATACAAGTGACAAGGGGCATTTTCCACGGTATTCCACGATAAAGCAGCATCGCATAACTAATTTATCCCATGCCCATAGAACATTGATATGCTAGCTGTGCGGGCGCGCTACCAGATAAAAAGGCTCAACAAATGGAAATCTGATTCAAAACAATGAATTGAAAACATGCAAGACCTTATAACGCAGTTAGAAAAAAATGCTCATTGTGTAACAACGTTTTGGCGCCATTTTTGACGCGCGCACAAATTTCCCTGCCGTTCCTGAATTTTATTGCTGCGTGCATGCAGCAAGTCAGTACGGGAAGTCTAAGTGGAATGTTACCCGTTGCATACCACAGAATATGCAACGGCAATCCTGGCCTCTGATTGGCTGTATTTTTCAAGGCATGGGATAAAATTATGTTATAAGTTTTATTATTATTAATAATAAACCATGTTTCTTTGCTCCATAGGATTACCTAACGTGGACCGATCTGCGGAAACTAGAGAATGTACTGAACCAGCGGTATCTCACTAACGAGGAGGATGATCACAAATGGCAGCAGATCGGAAAAGAACTCTACACAGATCCTGAGCTCCATAAAGCTTCAAACGGCGCAGTAAACAAGTTTCTCCCGCATCTAAAAACGACCATCAGTTCCGTATGATTTAATGACAGAAATTGCTTCCTTTTTCCGGAATTGGTCGGTTAAAGCTAAAACACAGTACTTATAATAGAGTTCTCCAGTGTTTTGCTTGTTTCAGAAAAACAGGGCCGGAAATAATCACACACACTTTTTTCTGCTTTGATACTTACTCAGTTGGAATGAAAGAAAGTTTTCTCTTCAAAAATGGCGCCTGATCGCGCCATCGAATGGGCAGTCTATGTAAAATGTACAGAAATTAACTGAGACTGTTACTGACGCAATGCTAGTGCCAATCCCAAAGTTTCATTCATGAATAACCCAGAACACCTCTGCTTCACTTAAAGTCCCTATCAAGCTTATTTTTTACTTTTTGGATTAAAACTGTTGCCATATGTGAACTTAAAATTCAAATAACCAAAGAAATTTCCACTTCTATGTATGCTTTTTAATAAAAAAAAATTGGAATAAAAATTTTGACCGAGCAGGGTGGGGACTGGTAACCTGTGACGTAGCAGCAGCGAGTTATGTGGTTTTTGTTTAAAATATTTCATTTCTGTTAAAAAAATTTTATTTCAAACAATTTCAAGGGAATAATTCATTGATTAAAGTTATAACAATGTGACTATTGTAGCCAGAATTGAATTTTTGAGACAAAAAGATTGTCTCTGCTTTATGCCTCGTGCTTTGTCATATGCCTCCTGCTACGTCATCGTTTCACGCTTCAAGTCTAAAAAAATGTAACAGGAATGGCGAGAAAAGGTTTTATTTTCAAAAATTGCTCTTATTAAAGGGTTCCATTTTTCATCTGGAACTTAAAAAAATAAGCTTGATAGGGACTTTAAGGGTGTGGATCCAAATGACTATAATTTTTCATATAAATACTTTTTTATCAAACGGCTTGAAAATCCAAAGTGGTGTGCAATGACGTCATTGTTCTAGCCACGTTACCATAGAAACTAAGTGACACCAATCAATCTCGGACAGTCTCAGTTTTTTGGGGGAAGGGGTTTGTTCAAAATGACTCTTCCCGTTCTATGTATAACAATTTAGTAGGGCTCTTAATAGCCTAAAGTTTTTCTGATGCCCTTGTTACTGCATCTTTCAATATCATTAGCTCACGCTTTAAAGACTTCAGTCAGTTTCAGATCTTTAGGGAAGGGGAGTTGTTCAAAATGACTTTCTTCCCGGTCGAACGATGTATAACATTTTAGTATTTCTCTTACTAGCCTAGCAATTAGAACTGAGGTTTTTCTGAAGCTCGTGTTACTGCACAATTCAATATCATTAGTTAACGCTTTTAAGATTTCAAATTTGATATTGTCATTCAGGATAAATATTTGATTTTATTTAAGGTATTTTATAGCCCATGTGGAGATATAAAAGTTTTTGATAGGGGCTTTTTTAGTTGTATTATAAATTTGCAGATAAAAAATGAATTTGAGATTATCTTTTAATCTGTTATAAGTTATCAATGTTTCTCTGTATTTTTGCATTTTTAAGCGATATTCTTTGCCATACACATCATCTTAATTTTGAGCAGTTTGCTTGCGCTCAATAACCAAGCGTAAAATTATAAAATAAACATTGGAAACAAATAGGCTGTTTGCAGCTAGGGGAACGTGACCTCTTCTACCTTAAATCAAGCAGCAATGACAAAATGGTATCAAGAAATGGAAAGAGCAGGTTTAAAATGTAAGAAATGGTGAGTAACAGAAAATAGGATATTTTCTTAGAATTTGTACGGCTGAAAAGCTCTCCTCTACAATTAAAAAAAACTTTGATTTTATACTTGCTGTCATTTTTAGAAGCCGGCTGTCATCTAACTAATGTTAACCAGCTCTTTCCGTTTCCGAGCATTTTGTCATAGCTAATTAACTTGAGGTAGGTATGGTCACGTGGCGTCTAACTGCAAAGAGCCTATCAAATACCGTTTCGGAATTTTCTATTTAGGGTTAGTTTGACACTTAATCGTTTTGTTTATTGCTGTCTGTGTATAAAAGTGTTGTTATTGATGATAATAGAAATAATATTAATAGTAATAATTATAGTTGTACAGATCAACTTTGTATCTATTTGATGTTAAAGTAGAACTGAACTCTAAAGTCAACATTATTTGAATGAAACCGTTCAAGTCGTAGAGAACACATCTAATTTTTTTCTTGTGTCGCGCTAATTTCCCGAGAAATTCTAGTTTGTATGTGCGTGTTTCGGGTCATTTGGAGTCATTGCGCGTGGGCGCTTGTCGACTTGTCAGCGGTAAACGAAGGTAACGTGTGACGTAGGTTATGGGGAGCGAGCGAGCGTGTGAACAGTTTTTGTTGTCATAACCTCGCTTACGCAGTCAAGAGTGAAAGTTCCAATTTACGTTGTGAGCGATATCTATTTCGAATGATGATTTTTTTCAGTCCGAGCCAATTCTTATCCATATCTGACGTTGTAACCTCACTCTCTCCCTCCGCTTAACCCGCTGGTACAATGCGGCAAGTAACGTGTTTTAAATACGAATTTCTCGGAAAGTCAGCGCGATACGAGGGTATTTTTTTAATATCGTTTTCACACTCAGTCAAAGATTTTTCTTGACAAAAGTTGGTTTTAGGGTTCAGTTCGGCAATTTAGTATTTTAACCATCATAGAGTCGAAATTTTGTTAGTACTAAGTCTAAAAGGGTTTTATACAGTTTCACTTCTCGGATTGGTTTAAGTCGGACACTCTTCGCTTCAGTTCCATACAATTTAAGCAGATTTTCCTTTCAGGAATTGCGAATTAATTAAATGGTCCTAGTTCCGAATTATATTGTAATCTAAGTTTACGCAGACATTAGTTTGAAGTCGGATCTTCCTATGAGATATCAATTTAGTACAATTGTTCGAGCAAGCCTTGACTTCATCAATTGTCGTGCGAAAACAAAACCCCGTTGATTGGGAAATATTTACCGTCCGTGTCAAAAAACATAAGACGAAACATTGTTGCCTATTAATTACTATAGATAAACTGGTTTGTATTTAATTCTAAACTGTATGACCCAGATACTTTATGTTAAAACTTTAGAATAAACAACTGAACTATTTATAATAAAATGATTTTAGATGTTATTTTGTTGGAATGCTTGTTCGGTTATATCTGTTACTCCAAATAACCCAGTATAGCTCCCAAAATCTCGATTGAGAAAGAGAAAAGGCTATTCGCTGTTCGTCTTTAATAATGCATTTTTATGTATACAGATTTTTTTTACAGCCTATTTCCCATATAGACGTAAATCGTTGCAAACAGTCGCAAGCAGTTTGCGGAGGGATGTTTGCGAGCCAACGCAAATCGTTAGCGTTAATGGGAATACATTTTACATTTGTTCCAAACAAGATGTGACGATCGCAAACAAGCCGTAAAGACAGAAAATTTCCTATCTTTACGGCAGGTCTGCGACCAATTGGGACGTGACAACGTCAAACAGGTGATATGGGAATTTCATCGCAAACTGATTGCAATTTGCCCGCAAATAATTCGTTGATCATCGCAAACACCCCTCCGCAAACTGTTTGCGTTTGATATTACGATTTACGTCTATATGGGAAACAGGCTTTACGGCAGGTCTGCGACTGTTTGGGACGTGACAACGGCAAACAGGTCAGTGATATTTGTTATCGTCTCATCTTGTCTGGAACAAATGGTAAAATTTATTCCCATTAACGCAAACGTTCCTCCGCAAACTGCTTGCGACTGTTTGCGAGGGTTTACGTTTGTATGGGAAGCAGGCTTTATAGTCCATTTGACGGTTCCTGAAACGAAACCACCAAGCCGAGGCGAAGAATGATTGTCATAAGAAAGGAACTTGTGAGCATGTCTATTATTTCATGCACTTCTCTAACTGTGCCAAGACAACCCTCGCCTCGTTCTCACGCAGCTGAAGCTTGGGTATCTTTCAGTAACCTTGAAATGGACTGTTTTTGTATTTTTTGCATTTTTGAGTGGGCGCTTTTTCGGGTGTGCGCTAACTTGTGGCTAGGCGCTAATTAATTAACTTTTCACGATTTTCAGCAAGTAGCAACTTTATTTTGTGTGAACATAACAATGAAAAAGAAAAAGGCTTATGGGTTTTCACACTTCACTCAGAATAACCAACTCAATCTCATGGATCTTGCAGTTAAAAGATTGGGAGGATCTCGGTATTCTAATAGGCTATTGGACTAAGATACTATCCGTTGTAAGCCCCTGGGGAAATGAAATAATTAACATTTCACTACGAGTCTCATTTTTTTTCTTTTTATTAGCTTTGGGATTACTATTTTTTTTCACTTTTTTAGTGTGAGCTGATTCGAGTGGGCCCTAATTCGAGGCTGCACTTGGCGCTGATTCGAATAAATACGTTGTGTATCTCTCTCCCCTTATTACGTCATTCACCTGCAATTACATGCACAGTGCATTCTGGTACTTGTAGTAAAACTACAGAAAAAAAACTACGTTTTAACGAATTTAAGAACCCGTGAACATTTGGGGATCAGTGCTAAGGGGAAGAGTTTTCATAAAAATAGGAATGTGCTTTTCTATAGCTCCTTGCGTGTTTTTCGTGGTTTTGTTAAAACTTCGAGTAAAACAGTGAGAAATGATAACAGAACTTTGTATGATTGCCGTAGAAACACGAATAATTTTAAAAAGATAAAATCTAAAACCTTTCGGTTTACAGGTGATTAAAAATTAAAGAAAATTTAAAAGAAATTTGTGGAGGTTTTCATCGTCATTCTTCTGATTTAAAAAGCTTCCATCAGAGAAGCTGAAATGATAATGCCGCTTCTTTAAAAAAAATTAAAACTTTATAGCTCCGTTCACCTATTTTAGATTCTATCTGTTCCTTTTTTTCTAAACTTTAATGACATTACCGCGATAAATTGATTGCTATGCAAATTTGGCTGGGGGAAAACGATTTCATAACTTCCAATCAAAGATGATCAAGTCAGATTAACTTATATAGCTACATTTTTTACGTATAAAGTATAATCAATGTTACCAGGAGCTCATAACTATGGGCTCCTGATGTTACTCAATACATTTACGACCAAATTGAATATCAGGTCTTAGCTTCTGATAAAGGCTTTCACCAGACTCCAGAGAAAATGAAATATGTGTTTTAAATAATTTTTCTAAAATCTTTTAAAATTACTATTAATTAACTGCCGTAAACCTTAAAGTTTTCGATTTTTCCGTATTCTAAATGTATTCTACGCGTAAAAGCCTAAAAAATTAGTATTAACACAAACAAAAGCCGTTCAAGAACCAGAATGCACTGCGCGATTAATTGAATGACGTATGTAGCCGAAGAGGAAAAGTGTTTATTAAGTCAGTGCATAGCACTCTCTGTGCGCATTGGCTGCTTTAATTAGCTCGAAGTTTGCCAAAAAAAAAATGGTTTTTGTCTATTGGTAGGAAAAAGAGTAGTCTAGTTTCGAACTTACTTGACAAAGTCGAAACAAAAACCCGCTGTAGTACGAATGACAACAAGAGCGCACCAGTTGCTGAAGAAAAAACCTCAAAACAAAAATGAATAATTTTTTCAGTAGTTTGTGAAACTAACATCAACGTTTCTTGTTCAACTCATTCGATATTTAGTAAACAATTATGCCTCTCGGTATCGGTGAATATAATAGCGTCAGATATGTTGCCGGGGCCTCGCCCCTTCGAGGTTTCGCGGAACCGACCAACTACTCGATCGCCAAACGAAATAGTATTTGGGAAAATACACCCTGTGAAGAGTTTTCAGGCGTTTATGGTTTAAGTAACGGTCCGAGTAAGAACTAGGGAGGTCACCCGGGAGGGTACTTCGGGGTCAAAAGTCCCAAAAATACCCTAAAAATTACCAAGGGATAAAAAATTTCCCCCCTAAAAATACCTTTCGGTTTTAAAATTACCCTAAAAAACAACAATTTTCGCTTGACAGCTGGCGGATCGGCATAAAGTTCCTCCTGATATGCAGTGAATAAAGGTGTGTGCGTATTAGAACGTTCATCAAAGGACTTTTTTCTTAACATCTTATGAGTATGCACGTTTGCTAAAACACGGGACTGCAAGCAGTCCAATAGCTTGGGGGTTTTCAACCCTAAAAAATACCAGACTCTTGGTTTACCAACCCCTAAAAAATACCGGACCAACAATTTAAACCCCTAAAAAATACGACAGTCAAATCTTCCCACCCGATATAGGGAGAACCCCCCCTCCTGGGGGAAGTCAACGGCAATGGGGTGCAAAAAGGTGCTAATTACGATATAGTTAAACTGTTGATCTAATTGGCTAAGCTTTAAAAATTGGCGGTATCTTTATGAGTAAGTTTATGTATTTGTTTCCAGTACACTCATTCAATCCTTCTTAGTTGAAACATTTCTATTTTTAAATTTAAGAAAAATTCCACGTGGGGAACATTGAAAGTTAAAAGGTTTTCTTTGCTTTTGTTCTTGAGTTATTGTAGCACAAAAGGAACATTGAAATACTATAGAGTTCCACTGCTTTTTACTTTAAAACCATGTTGCATACAAATTGATGTGTTCGCAGTATGAAAATTTGAACATTCTGGCGTGGGAAAAGCGAAATGCCACAGAACAATGGGAGGCTCCCTAATTCTTAGGCGGACCAATACTTGATAATTTTGGAGTATCAAAAAACAATTTATTTTTTTGAGAAAATGATATTTGCATTTTGCAAACGTCACTTTGTTCAAACGGTTGAAATATTTTGAGACTATCTGCTCGAAACCTGTCTTTGCAATTTATACGTTTTCAGGCTTTTTAATCTTAGATTGTCAATACCGCCGACATTGCGTTTGATTCATGATTTTACAAAAAAAAAACATTGTATATCAGCTCCAGGAATCATCTGCGGTTGAAGCAAAAAATTATTG
>JAOBAT010122519.1:0-36313 GCA_026413305.1 Hydrozoanthus tunicans
GTGCGGTGAATGTGCGACAACAATTTCGATTTCATGCGACGAAAATTGCATGCTATCGCACAAGTGTGCGGTGGGCTTTACTTACATTTTACGTTAACTTACCATGGCAAGCTCGGTGACAGAAATAATACGTTAAGTCCACTCCAAGAAAGCACGCCCACCATGTGACTGGTTGATCCAGCGGAAGTGTCGCCAACCGGAAGTTAGTGTATATCAAAGAGTATAACGTCAGCTCGGCACCGATGGTAAAGAATCTGTGTTGTAGAAATTGATTATATAATAATGGTAATAGAAAATCATCTCGTTACGTAACGAACTGGACTTCCCCGGTCCTACTACACGAAGTCTCGCACTAACATAAAACAGTGCGCACATAAAATTGTTTTTGTTAATGAGCTACGCGCACTGTTTTGTGTTTTATTGAGCTGTTCGCACTGTTCAGTGGCCGTACTTTGAGTTTTGAAGCTTTTGAGAGGGGCCGCTGGTCAATATCCGTGGAGGGGAGTTAGAGTCAAAGTCAAAGTATTTTTGAGGCTTTGCAAAGGTTAGAATAGTAACATATAAGAAATGAACACACACCGGTGTAACTACCTTTCGACAAACTCATCCGAAAAATATCGGTGCTATACCCGAGCTGCCGGCGAGCCCGCGTCTCAGGCGTGATGACCACTACGCCATCGGGTATTCAATATGCTGGCAACACATATATAGCAAATTAGCGATGTGCATTTTGGCCGCACACGGGGCGCCCACGGGCCCGACATTTTCTTCATTTGAGTAAGTATCTAACCTCTGTATACCCAGTCAGGGCTTTTTTTAGTACTCAAAGTCAAAGTATTTTTGAGCCTTTGCAAAGGTTAGAATAGTAGAGTCATAACACCGATTTTTTTCGGATGAGTGAGTCGAAAGATAATTACATTGTGTGTGTTCATTTCTTATATGTATCTTTATTCTAACCTTTGCATAGCCTCAAAAATACTTTGAGTACTAAAGCCCTGACTAAGTTCACAGAGGCTAGATACACACTCAAATGAAGAAAATATCGGGGCCGTGGGCCACCCGTGTCCGGCCAAAATACACATCGCTATTTTGCTATGTTGCCAGCATGGTGAATACCCGGTGGTGTGGTGGTCATCACGCCTGACTAGAATACAGGAGACGCGGGTTCGAGTCCCGGCTCAGGCACAACACCAATTTTTTTCGGATGAATGTGTCGAAAGGTAATTACACTATGTGTGTTCGTTTCTCATAGGAGTAAGAATCTGCTAGAAAATTAATTGGATCCGGGGGCCAAATCCGCTGATACACCTACATGAAAACATTCTTTTGAGAAAATTTCGGAACTATCTTAGTTACGACAAAATTAGCCCACAAATATAAAGTTTGAACTTCCTTGAATAATTGTAAGCTTACAATAAATTGTTCAACTAATCTGAAACAGATAACAAATACATAAAAGCTAGCATTTTAGTAACTTAGTGCTCTATAAACGCGATTCCTAGAAGAAAACGAACCAAATACACGAGCAGTAATCAAGCTCTCCTGTCATTGTACTACAACGAAAGGCATTAAAGATTTACTATCAAATTGAATTCTGGCTGTGTTGGAGTTAAGGCCGCCATACATTACACGATTTTTTGTCTGAAGGGCCTATTATTTGTTTGCGCGAACTGCTTTTCTACATGCTTGGAATGTTGCTTCCCATCAGGCGTTGGCTGATGCGCAAAGTAATTGAGATAGAATACCGGTTTAATACTGCTCTACATTAACGCCGATGTTTGATCAGAAGTTTTGGAATCTTGCTTATCAGGTCTTCTTTCACGACAAAAAATTGTGTCCGATCTTTTTCTATAACCGTATCCACAGCCGACGGAAAATCCGGCACTCCATGGCCAGACGAAAAATCGTCATTGTAGTTTGTGGCAAAGAGCTTGAAAAAGTGTCACAATAGCTGTAAGTAGCAACGGAATAAGTTTCCATGCTTGCGGCCCTATTTTACATATTTTTTAAACTTACTTGAAAATTTGAACAAGAGAAGCAGTCGCTAAAGAGCTGAAGCCATCATTTAATCGAAGAGCAGAAATTCCCATGAACGACGCAATGACATATTCAATCAGGATACCAACACCTAGATATGGAATAGCCTTCAAGGCAACAGCAAATCTTTTGTTACCAAAATGACGTACATGAGAAGCAGACTTGTATTTTTTTACGGAAAAGAACAACATTTTTTAAACAAAACATGTTTCGGTCATGTCTCTGACCTTCTTCAGTTGTAACTGGAACTAAAATCTATATAAATACTGTTTATAAAGAGCTAGTGTTGTTTATAAACTCTCTTGCGCGGGTTGTAGTGCCCGTAATGTCTGCGAACGGCCTCCCGACATTTCACAACACGTGTACGTGAGCATTTGTCAACGGACAGAGTATCTCATGTGTTCAAACATCTGCAGAATTCTGAAAGCTGTAGAAATCTTTGCACTGAAAATAATTTCACCATTATTGATTCTGCTCCCTCTGTTTTTCAACTTAAAATCAAAGAAGCAGGTTTTCCATGTACCGAAAACAAGCGGGTTTTCCGTGTACCGCCTCTTAAGTCTTTTTTCGTAATTAGTTCATATTTCCTTTTTTTCTATTTATATTTATTCAAGCAGGAATTTCAAGAATTAATGATATAATTGTACTTGCCTTTACCATTCAACACTACAAGCTCTTTGTAAACAGTATATATGTAAATTTTAGTTCCAGTTACAACTGAAGAAGGTCAGAGACATTGACAGTTGCGAACTGAGGATCATACTTTACGAATAAATTAACCCGCGGCCGATACAGTAATCACCTGCTTAAAAGAACAAGTGGATTGAGAACACTCAGGCTTAAGTTTGGTTAAAAATACTAGAAACAGAACAACACATTCAGCCTAAAAATGAAAACTGTTCTTATGTAAAAAGCTGGATGGCATAAGTTATTGACTGTTACACATATACTGTTTGTTTCTACAGACCTCAAAGACTATAGCACAGACTGTTTAACTGTTTAACTGCACTGAGTTATAGGAATTTTCAGGGTACAATGTTTTTGGACTTTGCTAATCAAAATTACCTAACCAAATCAATATGGAGATTTAGCACTGCGTATACGTGAGACGCGAACGTGAAATGTGATCACGTCAGCAAGATTTTCCCGCGTCTGCCGTTTCACGTTTGCCGTACGTACGCAAAGTAAGGGTTATCGCGTTTGATGTTCAGTACGTGAGTTTTTTTTTTGGCTTTTTTCAAGCATAAAAAAAGATCTTAAGTCGTAAAAAAGGTAAAGGAATGTTATGCTTAATGTTTAGTTAGTTAAATTGAAGAAACAACACAAGAAGTTGTTCAGACAGTGCCAATTAGCAATTTTCATTAACGGGAATCAAACAATTGTTAATTGTGACACACAAGCAGTAAAAATTTTTTTTCTTTGCTAATATGTCTTTTCAGAATAACATTTTAATTGTAGTGAATTTACTTGACACACATTTCCAGTCTAATTCGAGTCCCTCGCGTGTTTTCGCTTGAAGTAAAGCTCGAGTCAACGTGAAGCTAAAACCAAGAAAACAAGACAGAACTACGGCAAACGTCAGACGGCAAATTGACGTTTGCCGTCTCACGTATACACGGTGCTAAAAGTCTAACTAATGTTACCTTCTTGCTTCTTTAATTTAATTTTTAGAAGCAGTTTTAAGAGCACTTTAAGAACGCTTTCAGGCTAATTTTACAGAAAACACTCGATAAATAAAAACAAGATTAGCCAAAGAGTTTAAGAGCGACTGTCCCTAAAAACTGAGAATCCGCGGCATGGCTTCAAAAATTGAAATTTCTGATACTTTGCCTGAATGAAACTTCAGTGGGGAATTATTTTCGAAAACCTTTGTTCTTTTTTTTGTCTTGTCACGAAAGGCTCAAAACCCCGGCTTTCAAATAAGCTAAGCAAGAAAACCCTTAAAATTTTCAATTCTCAATTAAATACTATTTATGAACTGTTTAATAAATAAACTAAAGTAAAAACCATTTCCCGTTTCTTTTTGTGTCCGCATGTTGTGGTGTGACAGCGCCAACTTTCCCTAATTTTAAACTTGATTTTTGCATATTTAATTAGGTTAAACGCGTGTTTTCATGTTTTCTTGATTTCTTGAAAACTACTGATTTCCAGAAGATTCGATAAGACTTTCGAAAATAGTTCCCCAAAAGTGTCATTCAGGCAAAGTATCAAGAAATTCGACTTTTAAAGCCGTGCCGCGGATTCTTGATTTTTAGGGACAGTCGCTCTTAAGAACAGCCCAGCCTCAGGCGAAACCAGTAAATTTGGCCAAGACTCAATGTTTTTATTTTATGTTCTTGTTTCCAGCCTTATTCATTCAGTATTGAAATTTAAAGTTTTAATTTCAAGCTTACAACAACAGGAAAAATAGCCCTGGAGGAGTTATTTGTATCAATCATTTTTTAATTCCATTTTTGCAGTTTACACATAATGATTGACAAATGAGGAAAGTTTGACAAAAATCTAGGTGCAGGTTCTATTTCAATGAAATGACCTTAAAGTAATTATTCTTTTGAAAACATTGGGATATCTGAGCCCCGTTGTTCTTATGAAGTTGCTCATACAAAAAAGTGAGTGTGTATTATTTTAGCCGTGGTGCATTTCAGGGCTTAAAAACCAAGAAGAAAGATTAACAACTAGGTTTTTCTTTACCTGGTGCACAATGTTCGCCTCGTCCTGGTATGGTGAACTGGTTTGATAAACAGCGGCGTTCACAAAATGTTTCAAAGTGTAAAGAAACTCCATCTGCAAAACTGCAAAAACAGATTGCGTAATAGTACCTTGAACTAGTTAAATTAAAGTTCCGTATCCACATGGCCACAAGCTAGATGCAACAAATGTTCAGTGAATCCAGTTGGCGAACCGCCAGTCTGTCGCGCGGGAACCCCGAGTTCGATTCCATGCACAGGGGTATTAAAATAACCGAGGAGAAGGTGCTGCCTTTGCTCCAATACGACCTTCGCGTCTTCTCGGATAAGAACGTCCAGTCGTAGTGCGTAGGCCCGGTCTTTCAATCTCCTATGGTGGGACTTAAATCTTTCGATCTTCCGTCTTACAAGCTAAGCTCTCTACTCTGCACGCATATTGTCTCCAGCAACTATGTACGCTAACTACGTTTGTGTGTACTATAGTCATGATCCGTTCAAGACCAGTAAAACATCGGTGTCGAATAGTTGTCAGTTCTTAACACATTTTTTCCTTCAAAGTCGAAGCAAAGTCTGGCGACAAAAAATAATGTTTCCTTATCGGTTTTTGTTGTCAAGTGTGGAAGCAGAATAGTTGTATGTTTTCGATAAAATGAAAACAGAAGATTTCAAATTAGAAACGTATTAGTGTTGACAGGGCCTTTTAGAAAAGCGGTACTGCAACAACCAAACCCAACCATACCTTGCATACTCGATTCTAATTCAGTTCCTTTTTCAGTGTGCAATGATATTTGTTGCATACCTTTAAGTGTGTTTGTCGGTTGAAAGCAGCTGTTCTTGATTTCTTGCTTTTCTTGTTTAATCCCTAGTGAGTTGCATGAGCGGGACACACACGATCAATTAAGTCATCTTGTAATCAATATAGTTCAATATATTCCAAAAAAACCAAATTGCTAAGCAATATGTGTCAAATTTAATGATGACAGATTATTCATGTCAACAAACTTTTCTTCGCCGAAACGTTGTCAAGGTGTAGTACTTGACGACTTAAATTAGGTCTTCATTCCAGATCCTATTTCCATATTTTCACATTTTTAAATAGGCACTTTTTCCCATCATTTAAAGGGGCTCGGGTTCTGACCAAAATAATATACTTTGTTCTTCGAATTAATTGTTTTCGTTGCTTTAATGCTTTTGTAAATACTATCGAATTTAACTACGATTATGAAACAGATTATTGAATTCCATTTAAAAACATTGATAATATCCGTTGTTATGTTTTTTAAATATAAAACACAATTAATTACAATTACGTAGCAAAATATAGAATTGATATTAATTAACGACTTTTAAGTATAAAATATTAAAAGTATAGCAAGGTGTGGCCAGGAACTTCAAAGTACAGCTCGGGTTCACTTCCTCCTTCCAACAGAATGCCTGTTCTCAGTTTGTCTCATCTTTTGAATTGTTCGGCGTTTAGTACGTAGTTCCCCAGGATACGTTTTGAAGGTGCAGGAGGTACCGATTTTCGAGTTCTTCTCCTCCTTAGCTGCGAGGGTCGACTCAAGAATTTTTCAAACTAATCAGTCTATATTGAATGTCGTCAATTGTCTATCAGGCTCTTCGACTAAATTAATTTGGAAAGGGGACTCCGCCACTTATTTGGTCGAAGAGCCTGTTCACAGGCTAAGGCTACAATTGTCCATATTTTATTAAAGTAAAAATTACGTAACAAAATACAGAATTTTTTTTTGAATATTTGATCTCTATAAGGCAAATGTTGACCAGTGAGAATATTCAATCGTCGGTTTTTCTTAAACAATTAAACGTGCGCAGTATCTTTAAAGTCCCTATCAAGCTTAATTTTTTACTTTTTGGGTTAAAACTGTTGTCATCTGTGAACTCAAAATTCGAATAACCAAAGAAAATTTCCACGTCTAAGTACGCTTTTCAATAAAAAAAAGATCGGAATGTAATTTTTGACCGAGCAGGCGGGGACTGGTAACCTGTGACGTAGCAGCAATGAGATAGGCGGTTTTTGTTTAAAAAATTTCATTTCTGTTAAAAAAATGTCATGAAATTTTTATTTCAAGCGATTTCGGGGGAATAATTCATTGATCAAAGTTATAACAATGTGATTATTGTAGCCAGAATTGAATTTTTTGAGATAAAAAAAAGATTGTCTCTGCTTCATGCCTCGTGCTACGTCATATACCTCCTGCTACGTCATCATTGCACACTTGAAGTCTAAAAAATGTAACAGGAACGGCAAGAAATGGTTCTATTTTAGAAAATTACTATTATTAAAAGGTTCTACTTTTTATCTGGAACTTAAAAAAATATAAGGGCTCAAAGGATCTGCCATGTACAAACTATGGCATTTTCAGCATAAAATTCACTGGTATAAAAACATGGAATTCGCTAAATGCAAGTCTAAAATCCCTATCCATTAAAGCCTTCAAAGCCAGACTCAGAGAAACTTCGTTGGAAACACTATTAAAGTTCATCAGTTCACCAAAATATTCTTTCCTCTATTATTTCTGATGTTTTTAAAAACAAGTAAAAATGTGCTGTGTTTTTTCTTTGACTTATTATTGTTTTCCATATTGCTATTTGATATTAATTTCATTATTACTTTTTTTTGCGCTGATGTACAATTAAAAATATGTTCTTGCTCCCCGGCTAGTATATAGCCCCTCATGGTTATTCCGGGTAGCCAGCACCTTCTCTTGTAACTTTAGAAGTTTGTTAATTTAACACAGCTACAGCCGAAGTGAAATAAACAAATTTTGTTGTTGTTTGTTTATTGTTGTTGTTGTGGTGGTTCCTGTTACGTCACAAAATGAAAAAATTGCCTCAAAACGTCATAGTAACGCAAAATCTTTTAAAAGATAACGTAAAACGTGATAACTTTTCGAACGCATAATTTATATTGTAATAACACAAAGAAGTAACAACGCGAAGTGCCACCTGATTTCTTCTTTACTCCGAATCAAGTCAAACAATAAAATTAATCTACGTAGATAACGTTCGCCAGGTACATAACATATTGATTCCGCCCAAGGTTTTTATACAGATCTCCCGACCAGCCAACAATAAATAAGATAGACGTGTTGCATAACATTTTTTACTGTGCCTCTATTTATTTGTGCTTTCCTTTCTTTGTCTTTTGTTTTTTGTTTTTGTATTACACAGTCGTTATCAAATTATGTGCTCAAAACTTCACCTAGTGTGATGCTATGGAAAATGAACATAAACTTTGAAATACAATTTCTTAAAGTGCCTATGAAGAAATTTATTTTTTGCGCGAACTTGTAGCTTGTAAAGTCTACTTTTCAAAATGGCCAAAAAATTGACTAATGTTACAGAGAGAGAAATAAATATTGCTCAAAGTTGAGTTTAACCACGAAAAGTGGGTCCATTTTGCGCGCGGCTAGCCTCCATCGCAGGCAACTCTTTTTATTTTGCCGAACGGCGAATAAACGTTATGCAGGAAACCATTCTGAACAGGTCAAAAAGTGGGGACCAGACGAAGAGTGGTCTCCTTGCCCTCCAGGTTGGGGGTCGGGCGTGGGGCTAACACCTCCACCCCGTACAAACCACCTTATTAGGGAAACTGCCACAACAACGACAGGTAAAGCACGACCAACTAGAGGCCCAAGAGTAGACTTAAGCTGGGGAATCAGTAGCGGTATGACCAACTCTGATGAAAGCCTTCACGGGGAAGTTAGAGCTGTGAAGGAAAGTCTACTCGGGCAAAAGGCACGTACTAGAATAGGAGCATGAAACGTCCGCACCATAAACGAAACATCAAAACTAGCCCAGGTACAGAAAGAAAATGAGTAAGTATAGATTGGATATTCTTGGCATTAGTAAATGTCGTTGGACAGGGTCTGGACGCCAAAGTTCTTCGGCTCAGTCTTACTGTATTCAGGCCATGAAAACATCCACATCAAGGGCGTGGCTTTGATAACACGGTTTCTTTTTTATAAGAACAAATGGTTGGCCAAAATCTAAGAACAATTTAACCCTTTCAGCCCCTAACACAACAAATTTTGTGTTGGTAAATTCTTCCAACTGGGATTTGTTTTTTTTTCATATAATCAGTTTTGGAGAATTGAGATTTTCATCTTCAGCAGCCTACCCTTGTTTGATCAATTTTCATTGTCTTATTACAAATGACTTTTTTTGCACGAGTTATGTATTAAGAAGAAGTTAGGTGTTGATAACTGGCTGGGCTGAAAAGGTTAAGCTGAGGTTCGGGGCCGAGTTTTTAAAAGTTTTTGGAAAGGTCAACACGACAGTTGGCTCGATTTTGTCCGGCGCAGAAATTGAGAGTAATTAAGCTGTAATTAAGGGAAGAAGTCAAAACAATGGTATTTTTAAGGAACCCAATTTTCTCGGGGAAGGTGGTGGGTGGCGGCACTCTCTTCAACAACATGCAAACGGCAAAGAACTGTAACGTGTGAAGACCAGCAAATTACTCCTTGGTGTTGTCTTGAACGAGAATCTCAGCTGGGAATATCGGATACTTTGGCGTCCACATGTTATGGCACACTCGCCAGTCTCAAGAAAGTCAAAAGCTTTACCCCTTGTGGTGTAAGGAGGGCTTGATTCTTTCTCGACTTGATTACTGCGATACTGTGATATACCCACTGACTGAAGGCCTACTTATACGCATTGAAAGGTTATAACCCCTCTCTCCCCCCCCCCCTCTCCCCCCTCCATCCCCGCTCCCCGCTCCGCCCCACATTTCAGTAAAAACTCTCACGAATCTCATGCTCAGTAGTAAGCTATCGAAGAATGTGAACTGGGGCTTACTGCCAAGTTGCTGAGATTTGGAAGATTCTTTAACTAATGACTGAAGATGAACTTTCTTATTTCTGTATTAGCTGAAAACAGACTGAGAATTAGGTACTATACTCGGCCCTAGGCCCTGCAAGACCCCCCAAAAACTGACGGGGAATCTGGGAGGCAACCTGAAAACGAGGCTTTGCGCGCCACAGATCAAAAATGGCGGCAGACTCGCAAAAACAGCGTGAACAAAATTTTGATGGCGAAGAACGAATTCATCAGTTTAGAAGAGCTGCTTTGGAGAGACGCCGGCCATCGTAAGAAAGTTTTTTATATTTTCTGAAGATCTTATAGTTGTTTTCGAGTAAATCTGAAAGATATATTCAGTATATCATTGAAAGGGTAATTCGTTAAACTTTCACGTCAAGGGTAGATAAGATTTGTGACTTATTTTAAAAATATACCCGGCTAGTGACAAGTAAACTGGATGGCATTTAGTTAAACCTCTATCAGAAAAGTTGGATAAAACTTGTAAAATTTGCGGTTACTTTTCAGTGCAACTTTGCATGCACAAGTCGCTCTATAAACAATAATGTCCTTCAAACGGTTTAGCAAATTTTTTTGCTTGTTAAAACGCGAGTCTTGTTATTCGGTTTTAAAGGTCATTTGTCGTTTCAAGCTTTGATTACCGAATCTCTCACAGTTTGCCACGAAAGGGTTGTGCTATCGCAAACAAATCCTTTACGTTGAAGTTGAGGAGGTCAATTTTCATATGTTTGCCGTATTTCCTAGCATATGCATGAAGCCTTCACTTGAAGTTGAAGGTTTTGCAGTAGGGCGTAATCAGAAATGGCTTAGTTAGTTTGCCAATTATTGGTTATTGTCCTTTGTTACTAAACAAGGCTTTTTGTTAATATGGAATGCACTCAATGACTGCAATCAAATTTCGAATTTTCAGCACTACATATCAAAAGTGGGTAAAATTTCTGTACTCACCCGCACTTAACTATGCTTCTCAATTTCCATGCAATTTATGGTCGCCAAACTCCCCATTTTCGTTTCTTGAATTAAAAGATATTTTTCTTACCCAAACCCTTACCATTACTCCTAACCCTAACAGTGATTTCGAGAATATTTGGTTGCTTGTAAAGCGAGGCTTACCTCCGATATTTTGGTTTTGAAGATCAATAGCTTTTTTATGCATAATGAAGTATGGGTGAGTAAGGAAATTCAGCCAAAGTAAATTCCTGAAAGGATACTAGTTGTTTCGCGCTGATTCCAACTTGAAATAAGATTTACGATAATATTATACTTACATTGGTGGTCTGGAAAGAGAAAACAACAGTACAGAGCTTGAGGAAGGGACATTGGAAGAGGTGGACACCTTCAAGTATCTTGATGTGTTGGATTGTGAGGGAGGAGTCGAGATTGCAGTTAGAGGAAGGATCACAGCGGCCTGGATGAAATGGAAGGAGATTTCGAGCCTCCTAGTAAACCGTGGAATTCCATTAGTACAAAGAGAAAAAGTGTATGAGGCATGCATCAGGCCTGTCTTGATGTATGGCTCAGAGACGTGATCTTTGACAGACAGACTCGAGGGAATGATTAGGACTACAGACAGGATGAGATGTTGAGATACATAGCCAGAGTGAGATGGCGGGACAGAGTGCCAAGTGAGGAGGTTCTTAGGAGATGTAAATTAGAAGACATAAAGAGCAGACTTCGGAGGAACAGATTGAGATGGTTTGACGAGAGCACTATAGGGAGAGCTCTGATGATGGAGGTCCCTGGAAGGAGGCCAGTGGGAAGACCCAAGAAGAGCTGGAGAAGGTGCATATTTGCAGAAGATATGGAGAAATTGGGAATAGAGGAATATCTAGCAGAGGACAGAGTTCAGTGGCGAAAGGTCATCGCCCGTCCAACCCCATGAGGAAAATACGGACGTTAAACGAAGATGATGATGATGATGACCTTATAGTATTTTTCTCCTTACTTATAGTTATATTTCTCTTTCTATCTCTTTGTATCTCTTTGTGTTTGTATTTTTCCCCTTTTTTTGCTATAATCTAAAAAATTATGTATTTATAAGTGTATATGGGTGTGCAAGTATTATCTTAAAATAACTGTTTTGTAATCCAGTAGAATTTGTATCTTTGTCTTTTCAACTATAGTCAAATGTACAACTGTCGTCTGGTCCTAACCCATTTCTAGCTTCTCAGTTATTTGTTAGGGCAAGTACCTTCTTTAAGTTCAGTTGAACGAACTAAAATTTTGTGACTCAAATCTAGGTACAAATAAAAAGTTGTTGTTGTTGTTGTTGTTAGTTGAATCCCTGCTCTACAGAAGGAGCATTCATAGCAAGATTCTAAGCATTTGTAATTTTATGTTCATAGCTCAAGACAAACAACTGTTCGAAGTTTCAAGATTGCCCGAAATTGGTTACCAAGTTCAACAGATACAGAATCTGATGGTGTGTTTGTGCAGAGTAAATTTCAAGGTCTGCACATAAAAGGGTAAGAAGATCAACCACAGATAATTTCTAGCTTAGTTACTAAAAAATTAAAAAATGCTAGTTTGCTTGACATGCAGACTTTACTGCCAACTCTCACATTACTACCGAGGGGATCCTTGTACAGAGGTTGTCCTATATTGAGCCGAATTCTCTGGGTAGCCTGTTCACCAAGAAACTAATATCATAGTGATGAAACAACAAGAGAAACCCATTTGGCCTCTCTGTATACAGTGCAGTTCATTTGAGAGCAGCATGCGTTGAGTCATTGACATCATATCCATAACCTGTGCCAAACCCAGCATGACGCTCGTGATTCACTCTTGTTTAAAGGGGGACAAAAACCTTGTTAAACACACTTCAATAATTTTTTTTAAGGTTTGGCAACATTAATATTTTATCTTATATTGCTACTTCACGATTCTGCAAAAAAACCTGGGACAATGGATTTCCACACTAGTAGCACTTTTAAAACTTTGATAAATGTTTTGTACTATGTACCCTAGCTACAGTGTTGTCACTTTTCATATTTTTGTGTTTTTTATTTTGACCAGTGGACCAAGGAGCTCTTCTACTCCAATAAGTTCTCAGCAAAGAGTAAAAAACCTTAACAAACTCTCTCCGGTCAGTGACACTGGTGAACTTAACAGGTCACCAGTAGTAGAACACCCCAGACAGGGCGGTCAAAAACAACATGAGTGGCATTCGCATGTTCACAATGAGACCAGTGAGCTGCAGCCGAAAGACACAAATGCATTTACGTCAGACCACTTCTCCTATTTTCCAACTCCACAATCAGATGAGAAAGAAAGGTATCAATTATTGAATGTTAGTTATAAACATCTTAATAACCGAGAGCGAGGTCTTTCACTGTACAGACATAGCAAAGTGAGGTTTGTATGAAAGACTGAGGGCAAAATATTTTCCCGGACAGACAGAACAAAATGAGGTTATTAAGATTTTTATTAGATGGCTCATTAGTTTGATTAAAAAGCATTTATTTCTTGTAAAAATATTCTCCACAGTGTTCATTGAACTTCAATTTTCGCAGTCGACAAACTTGACGACTTTCTCCATTCGCTGAAAGTTTTCATTCACTGCTTTACCTTTCTGGTTATTATTTTCAGTTGACGTCTCTTGTACAATTTTTCTCGGGTCAATCTTCAATACTTGTAATTTCTAGCGGATAATAAAATTCACTGGACATTGTTTTGACTTTTGAAGTCCTGTAACTCAAAAAAGTCTGTACGGTAGCTTATTGACCAAAGTTCAGCCAATCAGAATGCTGGAAATTTGGTTATTGACCGAAAATCAGAGTTACCATTTAATAAATAATTATATAAACCTATAAAGTGCTAAAAGTACATTACAGTGCAACTGTGATATAACAAAGTGCCAAGGGACCAAACACTTACTTTGCTTTGTAAAAACCTATAAAGTGCTAAAAGTACATTACAGTGCAACTGTGACATATAACAAAGTGCCAAGGGACCAAACACTTACTCTGCTTTGTAAAAACCGGGATTCATTTTATAAAAAATCCCAATATATAAAAAAGTTACCAAAAAAACACACAAAAACTTCATTATACTGAGGTTTTGATAAGTACTGAAAATGTTATATATATAATAAAGTTAATGTAAATGTTATAAATAAAGTTAAAATCGATCAAACATTTTTAATTTGTTTAAAACATTTATAGCATTTTAACTAATTTGTCAATTTTAGTGAGTATTATCATATCCATTTTTACATTTTAATAATGAATTAATATTAACCTTAAAAAGTAAGTTGGTAACAGTTGGTCATCCTGGGGCTGTTGTGCCAATAAATTCTTATCCTATTGTTTCCAGTCACAGTATTCGCACCAGTATTGAGACCTTACCTACTCCAAGAGAAACTAACAGTGTGCTGCTGTCTATTGCTGCTGATCCCAAAGCTTTGCAAGGCTCTCTAGATTCTCAGGTAGAAGAAGAAAGATCCAATGAACAGACCGTGGAGTCCACTAGGATCTCAGTCAGTGCTGTTAGCCCAAAGACTTTTGCAGTTGAGGGTATGTAAAAGTTTATTTGATTCTAATAGGCAGGGTTGAATTGTTTCCTTTTGTTTTGTCTTGTTGAATTTTTTAATGTCCAGTGAACTTAATTTAGGACAAAAATGAAAGTAAGATTCCTGTTAAGTAACTCCTACAACAGTTTTGATTGGCACACACACACACACACACACTATGTTTCAGCAGTTTCATCTGACAGGGTACAGTTATTTTTTTGGCAGCCAGACTTTGTCATCTGGCAACTGAAAAGTTTGGCTAAGTTGCCCCTTGGCTCCTGCATTAAAAAGTTAGTTTCCATCCCTGTGTGAGCATGACTTTGTTTACCTTTTGAGAAGATATTCAAAGACTGGCTGGTATTATAAAGCTGGTGTACGTTTTCTACTGTTTCCTTTTAGATTCTAAACAAGTCATAGCAGTTCTTAGTGGCACACCCATTTCTCTTCAGGTTAGTAGTGTTTTATTTTGTTCATCAGTGTAAATGTTTATAAGCTCACACATAACTGTTTTCTGTGCAAGTGGAGTTTTCTACGAGTCAGTGAAAACAAGATGTGTCAAAGTTCTCAATATATTCTTAGAAAAAGAAAAGAAAAAGGCTTTCGCCCTCAATGTCTATCAGCCGATAGAAAATTCGAACTCGTAGTCTAACTGTTCAGTAGGTTAGGGAGGTTGATAGCCATTCATATTGGAACATTTGTGATAGTATGCTAGTTCATGGTTTGTACTAATTATGATACTTGTAATTATGTTATTTTCTTCAAAGTAACAGAATGCTTAGATGGTCTCAATCATAATTATTCTCAAAAAAATTAATTTTTTTAACTTTCAGCCCATTCCTGTTCAGAGTCCCATTTCCAGACCAGTTACAGATGGTCGACAGAAGAAAAGAATACATCGAAAGAGGCCACTTCAAGTTCCCACTACAGAAGAGGAGAATGACAGTTTTGAAGAAGAATATCAAGGTATTTACAGTTTTAACATATTTTATAAATTTTCCATGAGTTCCTTTTTGGGGGGATCGATACAATATGTCGTAGAAAAAACCGTAACTTGATAGCTAGTAAGGCTGCGACTTTAGCAAGGGTGCTGATGAAAAAGACAGGATGAAAATGAAGGGACACAAGTAAAAACGACAGGGTGTTCAGTGCCCTTTCAATTTGGCCTAGCTAGAACAATCTGTTTACTTTTAGGTATTTTAATTATGTAATTATAATTATTTTATTTCAGTTTTAACAATGACCATCATTTTCTCTAACTCTATTTCTGACTGGTTAATGTGTAGGTTTGTGAGCCATATACACATTAACCAGTCAATCATTAAGCCACTTCTGATATACAGACTGCTGTAGAATTAATTTAATGGGTTCTTGATTCTAGGAAACAAGTTTGTAAGGTTGTTTGATGCAGACCATGGTAGAAAGAACAGCATGGCAGAAATCACTGACCTTGACATTGTGCTTACTATGGTGGAGGAAGTTGCACTTAACCACAGGTACAAAGAGATTCCAACTATGAACTTCAAAATACAGGGGATTTTCTTGTTCTAAAACCTTTATTTTGTCAACTGTTTAAGGTTCACATTGCCTTGCATCATAATGATCTCCTACGCGACCTATTTATACATCCAAAATTGTTTGAATAATCCTTCCATGAACCCAGTTTTTTATCACATAGATAGTATTTATTTAAATCAATTTATTTTCAGGAACAGCATCCAGCCTAGAACTGGAAAACAAGCAGTAAAAGAATTCTTCATTCAGATGAGAAAAGCCTTTAGTGACAGTGTGAGTTCTTATCTTCATTGAGACACAATTAATAAATTATACTTTGTTACTATGGGCTCAATTCTTCTTAACCCAGGGTTAACTCTAAACAAAACCTATTGGTTGTTATGGTAATTAACCTTGGGTTAGCACTAATCAAGTTTTGAGGAACCAGGCCCAGGTCATAGTTGCCTTTTGCAATATCCAGTGTTTTGCCTGATGCATCTTAAACACTTGCACAGATTTTGTTGCATTAACATTGAGCATATTGATACAAGTAAATTTTTCATTTTATGTTAAAATTATTGTTAATTGGAATGTACTTCATTTTGTCTGACTTTTTTCAAAAGTTTTATTAAATTGAACAAATTGTTGAAAAGAAAATCTTTGCAGTTAAAATATATTTTAACCTTTATGTCTAGGCAAAATGAGTGAGCTGTACGTAACATGTGATTTTCACACAATATATACTTATGTGTCCCACTTTATTTTTGACGATTAACAATAAGTCTTGGAATGTTACAGATTGACGTCTACAAGGAAACAAAACTGCTGAAAGCTGATAGAACAAAAGTAAATATTGGCTAACCTTAATTTTTACTTCCTATACCCTGTGAGCAGAGTCCCCTTTTTTCAGGGTATCCATCTCCTACCTTGTGAGCAAAATCCCTATTTTGCAGGGTATTCATCTTCTACCCTGTAAGCAGAATTCCTATTTTGCAGGGTATTCATCTCCTACCCTGTGAGCAGAATCCCTATTTTGCAGGGTATTCATCTCCTACCATGTGAGCAGAATCCCTATTTTGCAGGGTATTCATCTCCTACCCTGTGAGCAGAATCCCTATTTTGCAGGGTATCCATCTCCTACCATGTGAGCATAATCCCTATTTTGCAGGGTATTCATCTCCTACCATGTGAGCAGAATCCCTATTTTGCAGGGTATCCATCTCCTACCATGTGAGCAGAATCCCTATTTTGCAGGGTATCCATCTCCTACCCTGTGAGCAGAATCCCTATTTTGCAGGGTATCCATCTCCTACCATGTGAGCAGAACCCCCTTTTTTGCAGGGTATTCATCTCCTACCCTGTGAGCCGAACCCCCTTTTTTGCAGGGTATTCATCTCCTACCCTGTGAGCAGAATCCCTATTTTGCAGGGTATTCATCTCCTACCCTGTGAGCAGAATCCCTATTTTGCAGGGTATTCATCTCCTACCCTGTAAGCAGAATCCCTATTTTGCAGGGTATTCATCTCCTACCCTGTGAGCAGAATCCCATTTCAGAATGTAAGGTATCAATTTCCTACCATGTAAGCAGAATCCCATTTCTCAGAACATCCGTCTCCTACCACGTGAGCAGAGTTCCCATTTCACAAGGTATCCATTTCTTACCATGTGAGCTGAGTTCCCAATTTGCAAGGTATCCATCCCCTACCATGTAAGCAGAGCTCCAATTTCACAAGGTATCCATTTCTTACCATGTGAGCAGAGTTCCCATTTCTCAGGGTATCCATTTCCTACCATGTGAGCCGAGTTCCCAATTTGCAAGGTATCCATTCCCTACCATGCTAGCAGAGTTCTCATTTCTCAGGGTACCCATCCCCGCCATGTGAGCAGAATTCCTGATTTGCAAGGTATCCATTTCCTACCATGTAAGCACAGTTCCAATTTCACAAGGTATCCATCCCCTACCATGCTAGCAGAGTTCTCATTTCTCAGGGTATCCATCCCCCACCATGCTAGCAGAGTTCTCATTTCTCAGGGTATCCATTTCCTACCATGTGAGCTGAGTTCCCAATTTGCAAGGTATCCATTCCCTACCATGCTAGCAGAGTTCTCATTTCTCAGGGTACCCATCCCCGCCATGTGAGCAGAATTCCTGATTTGCAAGGTATCCATTTCCTACCATGTAAGCACAGTTCCAATTTCACAAGGTATCCATCCCCTACCATGCTAGCAGAGTTCTCATTTCTCAGGGTATCCATCCCCCACCATGCTAGCAGAGTTCCCATTTCTCAGGGTGTCCATTTCCTACCATGTGAGCTGAGTTCCCAATTTGCAAGGTATCCATTCCCTAGAATGTAAGCAAAGGTCTCATTTCTCAGTGTACCCATCCCCACCATGTGAGCAGAACTCCCATTTTGCAAGGTATCCATTTGCTACCCTGTGAGCAAAGTAACCACCTTCTACCCTGTGAGCAGGGGTCCCATTTCTCAGGGTATCCATTTCCTACTGTGTAAGCAGAGTTCCCAATTTGCAAGGTATCCATCCCCTAATATGTAAGCAAAGGTCTCATTTCTCCGGGTACCCATCCCCACCATGTGAGCAGAATTCCCGATTTCCAAGGTATCCACCTCCTAATATGTAAGCAAAGGTCTCATTTCTCAGGGTACCCATCCCCACCATGTGAGCAGAATTCCCATTTTGGATGGTATCTATCTCCTACCATGTAAGCAGAGTTCCAATTTTGCAAGGTATCCATTCCCTACCATGCTAGCAGAGTTCTCATTTCTCAGGGTACCCATCTCCACCATGTGAGCAGAATTCCTGATTTCCAAGGTATCCACCCCCTAATATGTAAGCAAAGGTCTCATTTCTCAGGGTACCCATCCCCACCATGTGAGCAGAATTCCCATTTTGGATGGTATCTATCTCCTACCATGTAAGCAGAGTTCCAATTTCACAAGGTATCCATTTCCTACCCTGTGAGCAGAATCCCCATTTTGCCGGGTATTCACCTCCTACCGTGTGAGCAAAGTAACTGTCTCCTACCCTGTGAGCAGAGGTCTCATTTTGCAAGGTTTCCATTTCCTACTGTGCGCAAGCAGAGTTCCCAGTTTTGCAGAGGGACAACCTACCCAGTGAGCAGTGTCCTTTTTTTGCAGGATGCCAGTCTCCTGCCATGCAAGCAGAGTTCCCTTTAAATTAAATTGAAATCAAATAAAATTTAAGTTACAATGTCAGCATGGCTCCAACGTCCCTGTATTTATATTACTATTGTCTGCATTATTGCCGTGTTCTTTCAGACCAACTCAAAGGTGAAAAACTTACGTAAAGAACTACTGGCTGTCCAACAACAACGAACAAAGTATGGAGAATTAAGTTTGATCATTAGTTTTAACTGGTAGAACAATGTCTCATAACTGCAGGCTGTGGATTCCATTCTATTGAAATAGCTTGTTCTGTAAAATGCCTGATATATTTTGTATGTTAGCAGATAGACCTAGTTGCTAAATGAAGAATAGTGGTAAAAAATGTTGGAAAAATACTTTTTATTGTTCTTGAGATATTAACATTTAATCTTTTTATCTGATGAAATCAGTTGTTAAACAGCAGGAAAGTTTGCTTTATTTCAAAACCTTTGGGAGAAGTTTAAGCCAACATTGGGCTATTGTAAGTTATTCTTCAGAATAGTTACTGATTTTTGTCCAAAGGTTATGGATAGGTTGCAGATGTTCAAAAACTGAAAACAACTGACGCCATTAGTTGATAATGTTAATAATTTTATCTCGAGAACCATACCAAATTTTAACCAAATTTTGATTTTCGCCACTGTGCCTCATTTAGAAACTAAAAGGTATATCCTCAGGCATAATAAAATATTTCATGTCATAGGCAATTCCAGGTTTCACTCTATCTTGCAAATTTACATTATTTTATCAAATTATTGTTTTCTCCTTTTAGTTTGCCCATCTAGATTTGTAAGATTCAAACCATAAAACTTTATTCTTACCTGCAATTACATTACAACTAACTTTACTTTGTTTCTTTAATGTTATTTTCTTATAAGTTTTTCAATTGAAAACCCTTATATTTAGGACCAGATCCTTGAAGTTTACCAAAACTTCCTTGTAAACAGCACAATTTAATCACTGTCTTGACTGCATGAGTTCACCCTAATGTTGCGTAAGATTTTAAGAAAATATGCCTGGAAAGTGTATGTTTTCAGATTGCTGGCTCTTTATATTTTAGATCTCAATTAATGAAAAAATTCTGGAATTTGAAGGGTAAGGTGCTTGAAAATGACACAAAGTGTTGTTAAAAGTCTGTGAACTGGTTTCTGAAAAGTACCAGGCAAAAACCCTGGTTTTTTGATCAGCTGGATTCACATCATCATGAGAAGTCAGGAATTTTCATTCCTCATTTTCAGTGTATACCCTGCACATTGCTTTTTTAATGTTGTGTTTGTCTTAACCTTATCAGAATCCAAGAAAACAAAGCCAAGGTTGAACTTGAGCACAGAAATGGAAGCAGGCAAGAGGTTGGTCTGCAGGCAGATGCCAATCCATCTTTTTCCTAATTAGTAAAAGATTTATTAGATACTCTAAACTATTGAATTTGATTGATATTAAAGGAATTGGAAGAAATCAGTGCTTTCCTGAAAGATTTTGAAAATGAAAAGGAGTGCAGTCAGCAGTCATCCACTAGCAAGCATTCCGAGTCTGTGAGTATGCGCAAAAGAGAAATTACTTCTTTCCATTACTATATAATAGCTAGTAGAAGTTCTTTTGTGTGGAACCAAAAATTATAAAATTCTTGAGCTGTTGTATTGCAATTAATGTCTGTTCATAGTATAAATCGACATTATACTGCCAGTATATCCATAATCATGAAGTGCTTTGCAATCATAATTATCACCATATTTTGTAATCTTTATCATTCCAATTATCATCATGTGCTTTCATTGTCATCATGCTCTATGGTTATTACCATCTTATAAACTTTGCTATTTTTTCACTTTTATGATTACAATCATCATCATTTGAACCATTATCATCTTATCAGCAATGATGCCGTACTTTTTCATCATTACAACACTGTTTAGTAACCATCATCTTGCTGTCATCAAATCCATCCTTCTATCATCAAAAGTACAAGCTTTCAAAAATGTAAAGAATTGTAACTTACTTTGGAGCCTGATATGCAGAGTCAATAACTTTTTTTTTCTTTTTCAGGACTTTGATAACAGTGATGATATAGAGAGACGCTTTTTAGAGACAAGTGAATTATTTTATGCAGCTAACAATATCGCATTTATTAACAAATCCATGAAAACTTGGTTGGACAAAGTAAAATCCCAATCAAGACCAAATAGATGAAAGTTCACTAAATGCAGTACAATGATTCAAGATCTTAGGTTCTTCCAAATTATTTCTACTATTTAAGAGGGGTCTTGTCCTTACATTTTGGTGGCAAGTGAGGGAGTTGAAATAAGATTTTGAATGAGGGAGTTGAAATAAGACTTTGAATGAGGGGGAATCATTGAGTACAGTCACCAAGCCAACCTGGGCAAGTGCAGCTTCATTTTTGGGACAGTAATTAGCGATTGTCTATCAAAATTTGATCTTAATTTCAAAATTAATTGTTAAACTTCTCTAATCCCAAAAGTTAAACTTCTCTTTAAAACTACCAAAATTAATGCAACCTGCATTCCTAAAATATCAAAAATTAAAATTTGTCAAAAATTTCTGAAAATATTCAAAATGTTCTGAAGGCAAAGCTCCCCCTAAATTAAGCATTGTTCAGTGCATGGTTACGACTCATTTTTTATAGTCAGGGTCAAATGAGTCATAGTCAAAAACTTGTTAACATTATACATACAAAATATTTGATGAAAGTCCGTTTTGGTCAGTTTGAAAAAAGATTAAATATCTCAAAAAGTTGCCTGTAGAAATTCAGCATTTACTCTTTCTGCCCAATGCAAATGTAAACCAGTTTATCAACATCTAACTTCCTCTTTCATAACTCAACCCTTTCAGCCCCAGCCAGTTTATCATCATCTAACTTCTCCTTACATAACTCAATCTTTTGTCCAAAAGCGTGCTTTATATACAGCTCCTCCTTAAATTGGGTGTGGTTTAATACTAAAAATTATAAACACAGTATAGAAATTTATATAAACTTACTTAACATCATTAACAGGATCAATAAGTTAGATAGCCTGCATAGCAAGAGATATTGATGGGTTTGGGGGCCAGATTTTCTTTTTTTGCTGTGCAAAAAATTGGGGTAAGAGCAAAAAAAACAAGAGAAGCCTCTCACCCCCTCCTCTTGTTTTTTGCTCTAACCCCAATTTTTGTGGCAAAAAAGAAAATCTTGCCAAAACCCAGCAGAAATGCTTTCTAGGCAGGCCATGTTTTAGAGCCCTGATAGCATTCCCCTATCAATTCCCCCCCCCCCCCAAGGGGATTTTAGATAAAAAATATAGGCTATTTTACAAAATCAGTGTTTTTAGTGGCACAAAACTAAAATGAAGGTGTTTTTTCTGTAGTTTCTTCTGCTTTTTCAAAATCAAAGCTATTGGGTATTTTTTACGGTCAAACATTTTTATTTCTTACTTTTTTTAGGATATTTTTTCTTATTTTCTTGTTGGCAACCCTTTCTGTCAAAATACCCCCTTCCCTGGGGCAAAACAGCTGTTTGTGTTTCTTACAGCGTGTACAGATACTTTGATTATATTTTTTTCTACATAAATCATTATTTTCTCAATCATTTCACTAAAGTCAATGATTTCTTCACAATAACTAGTATATTTTTGCATGCTAAAATCGAAAAATAAAATATAGTCCCCCCCACCCCAAGCATTTAATGCAGTGGTAGTTAGTCATCAAGTCTTGCCAGCACTTGCTTTGGATTATTTTGTGAAAGCTCAAGACTTGGATTTTTAGACGCTTTGATTATTTCAGACTGGTAGAATGGTATTATGTAACGAATATTCCAAGTTCCTTGCAAACAACTTACTTGCACTTTTAATGTAGCAAAAGAAGCATGGAACTTTTCTTGTGTTTCCAAACCAAACAAGAAATGCACTTCATGTAGAAAGTAAAACAAATAACCGATGACTCTCAATAGGAACACTACAAAGGGTTTTCATTCGGAAATCAACACGTTTATGAGGGACGCTACATACCATATTTGGGTATAAGGCCCTAAGATTAGCGACTGTGGTTGGTTGATGAATAGAATGATTGACAAGCTATCCGTCAAGCGGAAAGGACGCCGACTACTCGCTTCGAATCCAAGATGTCGGCTCGTGGAGGAAAAGCAGTGAAAAGAAAGGCAATTTCTCGATCCCAGAAAGCTGGACTTCAGTTTCCCGTTGGCCGAATTCACCGATATCTTCGACAATGTACCCACCATTATCGGATAGCAGCCGGAGCACCCGTCTACCAGGCCGCGGTGATGGAGTATCTCACGGCAGAAATTCTCGAATTGGCTGGCAATGCGGCAAGGGACAACAAGAAAAGCAGGATCATTCCCCGCCACATATTGCTAGCTGTAGCCAACGATGAAGAACTGCATCAAGTTAGTATAACTGAGACTATGTTTGTAAAACTTGATTTACTTAAGCCGTTGAAACTTGGCATAATTGCTGGGTCTTGGTTTTGTCACGGTACCACGCAGAAAAACACATGTGACCCCCTTGGTCTCGAGCGGCGATTTTCGATTTGTCATTTTGCGTAAATTTTCGGATCCTTTGTTACTCGTGTAGACAAAGCAAGCATAAATATTGCATATTCAAATGAAGTTTACCTTATTTGCTCGAAATATTGAAGAGTGGCTTGTATTTTATTGTTTTGGTGTTGTGACTTTTGCTCACAGCCTCGCGGTTGTGTTTGTCTGTGACCAGTCCAAATTTACATGTCTAAAATTTATTTGATCAAAGCCAGACACAAATTAGTGCTACCTGTGTTCACTCATCTCACCGTTTTTATTTTCATTAGTATATTATGCGATAGTTTCACGTACTTTCATTTTCCATGTAAACACGTGCTGGTTGGCGCTAGTTTGTGGTCATAGATCATTCAATGAGCTGGCAAACTAGAGTTTGAAGCTTAGGGCATAGAAAAAAAGATGTTAAAATACTGAGTTATTGTAAACCTCCTCGAAACCATCCAAATAAGGTCAGCAGGGATTTACCACAGTTATGCCTTGCAAACTTTTTCAAAAATATCAATACCAAAGCAAAGCCATGAAAGAAATCATTTGCCATTTTATACAAACAGGTGTTGTTCGTTTTCTCCTGCTTGGAGACTGGGGAGGGAAGAGAAATTATTCCAAAGTAATTGCACTGCAAAGCCAGGAATTGAAGTTTGCTGGCCACTTCCACTTATGATAAAAGTCTTTTGAGAGAAGAGTGCAAATGTAAATCTGAGGGTGCTAGATTGTGCTAGAAATCTAGCATGCGCGCGAGTATTGGAGTTATAGCTATTATTACCACCTTTTGTACCATTGTCCTTTTAACAATATCCAAAACTTACCGCTTGCTCTATTTACCTTCAAATTTACATATTCTTGGCTTTCAAGCACTCCTTTTAGATGAAAAAGACAAAAGGCGAAGCAGGTTAAAGAAAAGGAAAGTTCTTTTATTCGAGGACCCCAACATGTCGGCTGAAAACCAGCAATTGCGTTTTTTTTGCCTTCCCATTGTTGGGTTGCAATCATTCCCTACAGACGCCAGAAACTAAGGACAAAGTGACCATGTTCCTTACTTAAACTTAGAGCTCCCATTGATAACAGGTTGACTATACAATGGTATCTGACGGGACTACATTTTCATGATATTTTTAAATAAAGGTATCTTCTTCTTTCTAAACGAAAGAAAATATCAAAATCCTTTTGTTCAAAGAAATGCTGAATTCATAATATCATGATACAAAATATCTCGAGAATAAATGCACAAATCGATATTTATCACATCTACGACAAAAATCATACCAAGATCATAAATCACCTTTAGTATATACTGTCTTTCTTCTTTGATATTTTTAGAAGAACCCATTGTCATGGCTTGATTGCAGGCTTGATGAAGTCCATCATGTTGATCACCTATAAAGACAGTCTCGTTCGTCATAAAGTTTGTAAACAAAGTTTGGTAATGTCCTCTAACAAACCTTTTCAAACAGCTTCTGAAAGGCGTGACCATTGCCTCAGGAGGGGTACTGCCAAACATCCACCCTGAGCTTCTGAAGAAGAGAAAGGGCGGCAAGCTGGTAGCACCTGAGGAAATACCAAAGAAGAAGTCCAAACAGCCTGCACCATCACCTAAAAAGTCACCAGTAAAGAAGCAGCCAGCTGTGCAAAAAAAAGCCCCACCTGCAAAAGGCAGAGGAAAGGTAAGAAATCTTGACATGGATTTTGAAACCTTAAAAAACATTCTCTGGGAAAATATTAGAATTGAGGTGAGTTTTGGCTACCAGACTGTAGTCTTAAACATTAATGAAAACTAAAAGCAAAATGCTACAGATGAGAATGGAATGATGAAAAACAAATCAGAATATGTGCTAAAAGAATTTGAGGTAGCTAAAAATCACTAAAATGAAAATGATGAAGTTGAAAAAGAATATAGTATAGACAACAGTTTTTAATTATCATCAGCATTTTTTGTTGTTGCTGTATGCCAAGATTCCAAAGTCTTTTGAACATAATACTTAGCAATGTTTGAACCCCTTGCTTGTTTTTTATGATTATGTAATAAATGTTCTTTCTTTCTAGTTTGAAAATATTTCTTTTTCTGTAAGGAATCACAAACTGTCTTAAAAGGTGGAAAAGTCAATTCTGTTTTTATTCCTGAAAAAACTGTGGTGTTAGAATAAAAAATTCATGAACTTTTGCTTAAACTTGACCCACGAAATTCTTTCACTATCAAAATCTAAAATGACCCTGCGTTTTAGGAATAGATTTTTTACAAAAAACTCAAAATAAGTAAATTTTAATTGGTTGATTTAAAAAAATTCGAAAAGCAAGTCAGGTCAAATATGGTAACATAGGCCACGGTATTCATTGGGGCTAAAACTCGTCACCAAAAGGTAACCAATGCTACCCAAGGATGGTCACTGGCAACCAGAATTTTAGAACTTAAAGACAGTTGGCTAAGTGCTACAAGATTGTGTGTAGTACCTGCAGCTGAATAAACTAAGAGTTATTGATAAAATACAATGAGCAAATAATGCTTTACCATATCTGTTTCTTGAACAAACAAAAAACAAGTGCAGTCATTCCTCTACTCACAGATTTTTGGCAAAAGCCTGTTTGGATTATGGATTCAAAACATAATTCTAGCCCAACTCAAATCTCTCAATGGCCAGATCGACAGATTTAGCTCTGAAATTTCACTCAGGCTGCCAAATTTTTAACTTGGGTAGCCAGCTGGCTAAATGAAAAAAGAAAGTTGATTTTAAGCTTTGCTCGTGGAAGATCTTAACTTAACCATTCGAAATGTACTAATTCTAAACATATTTTATTTGTTTCAGGGAAAAGGCAAAAAAGATGCTGGTACCCCTGGAGGAGTGACCGTTGTGTCTGAAAAAACACTTTTTCTTGGTCAAAAGGTATTACTAGTATTAACTTATTCAGCACAAAAAAAGGACTAAAGTAAAAACTCGCATATAAGAACCTAGTTTTTGGCAAGTTAGGCTAAACAGGTTCTTATGAAAATGGTACTTAATGGAAATTTAGCCTACGTAGGTTCTTAAATAGGTTCTTTATATAATCACTATTGTGAAATATTATTTTTTCATAATATTTTCTGTACTCATAAAAGCAACTCATACAGCAATACAATACTATGCAAATGCTGGACATTGACATTGTTGATGAATCAGATTATATTTTTACTGTCCATCACATTCCATATTATGATTCTAACTTTATAGTACAATGCAAATGACAAAGGATCCATTCTTTGTAAAAATTTAAAAGTTTTTTTTCCTGAAATTTACAAATATTTATACAGCTCGTGTGTAATTCTATTCATTAAAAGATGTTTCCTGGTCTTTGAATTTCATTTTCCAAAAAAAAGAACCTGTTGGATTTTTTAGGCTAAATTGGTTCTTATGTAAATGGGGGTTATTTAAAAGTTTTAGCCTAACAGGTTCTTAAATTTTAGGTTCTTATACGTGGGTTTTTACTGTAATTGTAGCAATAAATACTTTTATAATGATTGCTGAAGTGTTTACAAAAACTGAGCTTGAAGTTTGTAATTTGAAAAAAAAAATTGTTAACAATAGGCCATTTAACATAATTATATATAAATTTGAGTGAGGCCTTACCACTGGAACTAATCTGACACTTTTAACTTTACTTTGTTAGGGAAAAAAATTGAAATAGCTCAAGGAATTTTGAAATTTCTTTTAAGGGCCCTGGAAAAATTGTTTATTTCCCTGTACTCCTGGAGTTTTGATGAAAATATTTCAACTCTACCAAAATCAACTGAATAATCTTGCTCACAATTGTTTATTTTGTGTCTAGACTAAATTTCAAGAAGTTCTTTTCTTGGGGCTTAGGTCAGTTTTTGTATATAAGGCATTTTTAGACTCGTACACAGTGGGAATATTTCTATCTATATATGGGCTACAGGTCTTACAAATATTAAGGTTCCTGAGATATAAAATTGTTTTCCCCTTGGACAGTAATTCATAATGATTCACAAAGTATATTTCCCACTGTTTTGCCTTGGCGACGAGATTCGGTGGAGTATACACACTGTGCATGAGTGTGAAAATGCCTTATACTAAGGTCTTCATGCTACATGCAGGCCTGGATATTTCAGAAATTGTCACAAACCAGTTTTCGGTTTCATGCATTTGATTCATGGGAAACTGTCGGAAACCACTTTTCAGTTCTGTAAATTTTGATCATGGAAACTTTTTTTTCTATAAAGAAGACTAAAAAGGCAGGGTTGAAATTTTATAATAAATGTATTTCTGGTAAGCAAACATTACGCATGCATCTATGGCAAAATGTAAAATACATTTTGCAGTTCTTTGAATTTTTGAAGGTTCTAAACAACAGTTTATAGCCATTTTTACAAATTTTTTCAACTGATTCTGTTCATATCGCCATCGGAAACCACTTTTCGGTTCTGTCATTTTGCTAGCACATAATCGGAAACGATCGTTTCCATGAAATCTTCAGGCCTGTACATGTAAATGTCTCAAAATGAGATGTTTGATTAATATAGCACTCCTTGCCCCCCTTTTTTGTTTTTCACCAAGAGAACTTAGGGGTTGGGTACTGGGAAAATGATTTTGCTACCCTGGAAAACTCTTGGAATCCTGTTTATCAATCAGTATGAACCATGTTAAAAGATAAGATCAGAAATGAGAATTAACTGACCTGATTAAAATTAGTGAGATTTCTTACAATCTTTGTTGCAGTTGAGTGTTATTCAGGGAGACCTGGCCAAGATTGAAGCCGATGCCATTGTGCACCCAACCAATGCACAGTTTAGTCTTGCTGGTGAAGTTGGTGAGTTATTCCCCTGTCTTGCTGTTTTTCCTACACTTTGGTCATAGACCATATGCATAAATGGTGGTAATTTTATTATCATTGTCTATATTCAAATTACCCCTGCCAGCCTGGGGTAATATATTATGGCCAAGTTTGAATGAAGACAAAAGAATAACAAAATCCCCACCATTTATATGCAGTGTCTTTTGTTAAGGGCAGTACACTGGTACATTGCACCGTGTTTCCCCAATGGCTGTACCACTTTTCCTCAATGATGAAATGTCTTTCATCTGGAAAAATTGCTGGTTTCAGACAAAAAAATCAGAGCAGGGTACCTTTATTGATCGGAACTTTTCTTTCAGAAATAACTTGCAACTTTGTAACAGTAGCATAAAAAAAATTCCAAAAGAGCAATCGACAGGGGGTTATGACTAGTCAACCAACCATCCATCCATTCATTCCTCAACCCCTAAGCACTTCCCAATCTTTCTTCTATCCAGTAGCTCTAGCAATTTAGTTAAGATAACAGGCAGTCCAGTGTACACTGACAAAACTTAATTCCTTTTTTTGGTTTTCATTTTAAAAGTAAAAAAGTAAAGTGTTGCTTTTGTATAGTGCCCTTTCCATATTAATGTTCAAAGGCACTTTACAGTGATCAGTTTACCCCCAGCAGACTGGAAGCATGTATTATAGGGCAATTGGCAGCTGCTTCAGGGCAGTCTATGTTTGCTGGAGGTACTCATTTTACAAACCCTGGAAGGATGGAAAGCTGGGTTGTCTTAACAGAAAAGAAGGTTGCCGAAATATTTAACCCTCGACCAGGTCGGGGATAGAACTGAGGACCTCAGAATTGGGAGGCCAACCCCTTCGCTATAATTTTGAGTGTTTCCAGCGTGAAACCAAAACTTTCTATTTTGCTTTAACTTGGTTTTTATTTTTATTCATATAGGGAAAATGCTAGCAGAAGTAGGGGGTGAGGAATTCAAGAAAGAGGTTGATCAGGTCAAAGCTGATCATGGCCTATTGGAAGTGGCAACTGGTGAGTATTCTAATAACTAGTTTACCAAACATTTGAATCTCAAGGTTGTTTGGAGAGATTTTGGTGCCAAAAAGTAGAAACCTGGGAATTTTTTCTTTGTCCTTTTTCTTTTTTTGTGCAGCACTGTTGATTTTATATCATTACCCAGATACCTTAGCATAAAGATTACTTTTCAGTTGGTTTCTTTCTGTGAGAGTGTATACTGTGTTGATGATTGAGACCCAACACACCCAAACAGCTGTCCATGGCTGCTAACACTTCAGGCTGAAATTATTTTAGAGTTCAGTACAGGCTTTAGCTCTATCTGTATCTCCTCCTTTTGCTTTCTCCACATTATACTAGTTTTTGCTCATTCCAGCCCTTTGTTGGGGCAAACAAGCATTGCTTGACCAATTATCTCATCTGTTGCTGTTTTAGCCGCACTGAGTGGTGCTAGCAATTTCCCTGCCAAACATGTCATTCATGTGCACAGTCCCAAGTGGGGTAGTAATGGTGCTATCGACAACCTTGAGAAAGCTGTCAAGGCTATCTTGAACCTCGCTGATGAAAATAACTTCAAGTCTGTTGCCCTTCCGTTGATTGGGGGTGGAGCGTAAGTGCTATATTTCACTATTTGTAGATGCAGTTTTTAGCCCCAGTCAGTTTATCAACATCTAACTTCTCCTTAATTACCTCAACCATCCTCCTTACATAACTCAACCCTTTCAGCCCCAGCCAGTTTATCAACATCTAATCCCCCTAACATAATCAAACCCATTCACCCCCTGTCAATTTATCTTACATAACTCAACCCTTTCAGCTCCAGCCATTTTATCGACATCTACCTTCTCCTTATATAACCCAAACCTTTCAGCCCGAGCCATTTTATCGACATCTACCTTCTCCTTACATAACCCAAGCCTTTTAGCCCCAGCCAGTTTATCAACACATAACCTCTCCATAAATAACTCAACACTTTCAGTCAAAGCTTGTAACCAAGTCTTGTTTTTGAAATAGACAATGACAACTAACGCCTGCTAGAAGCTATTTATATGTTAAAATTTCTCAAAATTCTCCCATTATAACTAGCACTATTCAGAAACCAAAATAAATTTAACCGTTGAATCAAACTTGACAAGGAAAACCAAAAACTGAAACACATGTAGCTAGAGGTTGGGAATATTGAGAATAGAAATTTAATGCATTTTGACAAAATATGCCTTGTATTTTAGTTCCTTGTCTTTAAGTTGGAATGGGGGAGGCTTGTTTAATACTTGCAGCTCTAAATGGGGGGCTTGTTAGAGCATTATTTTACCGTATTTGAACTTTGAAACCAAAATGAAATCTCCTTTTCAGCAGTAACAGCTTCCCCAAGCAGACGGCTGCGCAGACAATCCTGAAGGCAATCTCCAACTATTTTGTCTCAGTCATGGCGTCTTCCCTGAAACAAGTCTACTTCACTCTGTTTGATGCAGAAAGTATCGGAATCTACACCATGGAACTGGCAAAGCTGGACTCCTAAACCTCCTGTTACGTTTTACTAGATTCTTTGTTTTTATCATATTTTCTTGCTCGTATATCTTTGTAGGCCAATCGGCCAGCGACTTCTTTGATGGAATTTAAGTAAGTTATTGTTTTTATAGTAAGAACTTGTTAAACCATTGTTTAAATTGGAAATTAGTCGCTGTGAATAATTTTTAGAAGTAGCATTAGATTCCTTCTCTGGAACTAACTCGTCACTGCAGTCAACCTTAAAGCATTCAACATGCTCCCATTTGCAATTCATGCTAAGTTTTTCTATGTTACCATTGGAAACTTTTTTCGAACTTATGCGTGTCACACAAGTTTTCTAATCCAATTCCTTTTGTTCAACAAATGTTTTTTTAAGAATCTGCCAAATACTCAGCCTTTCCTATCTGCGTCTTGCTTTATCAATGTCTTGACGTCAGAATTGTTAAAAACACTGTTACGTTAGTTTTTAGTCAAATGTTAAATAAAAAACTCCAGCAATTTTTTTTTTGCGTGCGAATTGATTATTTTGAAACTTTTTTTGAAGCACCCAGTCTCTTAACTAGAGTTAGTAGTCATAAATATAAATATGTTTTTAATATGATGTCAAAAATACCATATTTACTAGTACGAAATATTAAACTTCAATTTTAGCCAGTCTGCATAACGTTTTGAGTGGAACTATGCCCCACGGGCAAACAAAGTCGCAGTAGTGTTCTGACGTTTTTAAGCAAAAAAAAAAAACTAAATAAAATGAAGTACAGTTACTGATATTTCTGTTATTTCAGCCCTTTTTACTCTTAGTTCACATAAGTCCTAAAATATTTTTTACTAGTCAGGAGCTGAAAGTGTGTAAGCGTTGTTCAACAGAACATAGTCTGTCGATGAGCGTCGATCAGAATTTAATACAGATTTATTCATTGTCTTTGTAACATTGTTGAGTTTAAGAATAAAAACGTTGAAATATCAGTTTGGTTTTGTTGTGTCATGGTACAACCTAGTTGCTTACAAGTACTTTGTCATCGTGGGAAAAAAACAATTTCATTATTGGATGTGAAATTGGCGCCGTGACGTTGACCGACCATTTAGCTTTGTAGGAAACTTGAAGGGGACTGGTTGCACATCTATATTTTCCTTCGCCTCTTTCGGCTTCACTTCTTTCCTGGCGTTATTATGATTTCATTAAACGACTCGTTTGATGATATTAAAGTTAACTCTTTTGATACATAGTATATACAATTTTTAAAGCATTGAACTTTCGACTATACCTTCAGTCTTATTCAGAATTAACAAGCCAGACTTGGCTAGAGTCCAAGGCAGAGCCTATCGTTCCCAGAGCCACGATCCTTATGATGAGCGCTGACCAAAAGGACCGTGGCTCCGGCTTTAACGAAACCCTGAGGGCCTGAGACCAACCCACGACAGCATCAGTGCTTGTCATTTGAGGTGCGCGCACCTGAAATCAATCCGAGAAGCGCGAAAAACAGAGCACCTACACACAAAAAATCACTCGCCTTATTGTTTTGTCTTGCTTCTGTTTTTTGACACATATCTTTAAAACTTTTAATTGTCACTGCTATTGTGCAATCGATTGTGGACCACCCCACAGATTTCATTCAACACGAAGTATATTGAATTGAGTAATGAAGTCGTGATATTATAACAATAGTGCTTTGACTCAAAATTTTCAAAATTAAAGCAAATGACTCAGAGGAAAATCACTCGTGCACCTAAACGATTAGGATTTTCAAACGAAAAGCACTGCAGCATGACTGCAGTTATTGTGAACAAGACTGGAGCTACAGTCGAAAAGTTCATTTTTTGAACATTGTATATACAGAGTATCAAAAGTATTTAACTTTAGAATTATTATTACTGCCATATAGATGAATTTTTTAATGAGTCGTTTGCTTTTTCATTTCTGCCTAAAGGCCGGCGCACACTTGAGGTAAAGAGCTGAGCTGTTTGCTCGCGAGACTGTTTGCTCAGCTTGTTCCGCACGTGTGCGGCAAAATTTTGGTGAGATTTGAGCTCGCGAGGCAAAAATCTCACTAAAATTTTGCCGCACACGTGTGGAACAATTTGAGCAAACAGCTCAGCTCTTTATCTCAAGTTACGCAGGCCTTAACGTTCTGTGAATGGAAAAAAATTAAGAGTGCTTTTAACGTTGTAAATTTAGCGTTCCTACACGGTAGCCCATTTGGTGTGCGCCTGCTGTATTTAAGAATCAGTGTAGGAGGCGGGGTTTCTATGAGTCATTAGCGATAACGCCAACTACACATTGGAATGCACCGTGCTGGTCACTCGTACGCTGTCGTCTTCAAAATCACGACACGAAAAGCTTAAGTTTGGAGTTCTTTTGAATACGGCAACGATAAACAGAATATTTCTTAATCTTCTTTTATCATAATGCAGAGAGTTTTAACCTGTTTCTGTTAACAAAGCGTCACAAGGACAAAAGAGAGGACAAAGAGGCCAGATATGGTCGGATATGGAAAGCAAAAAGTGTGCTTTATGTATATCGTTGTCGTCGATGTTTCCGTCCCCGTTGCTACAGGTCCCGCAACGAGGACCACAACATAGACGACGACGGCAGAAAACAATAGTGAATACAACAGTTGCACGTTGGAATGCACCGTGCGGGTCACCTGCACGCTGTCGTCTTGAAATTTACAACGCAAAACGCTTAACTTTTACTGAGTTCAACGACTACGGGAACGACCAACAGAAGATTTTCTTAATTCTTTATATCCTAATGCAGGAAGCTGTAATCTTTTTCTATTCACAAAGCGTCACTAGAACAATGGAGAAGGCAAACGATTCAGACCTGGTCGAAAAGGGCAAACCAAGTTATATTGTATATGAGTAAGGCCGAAGGAAGTTATGTTAGTCTCTGTAGCTCAGTGGGTAGAGCATCTGACCGGTAATCAGAGGGTTGCGGGTTCGATTCCCGTTAGGAAGTTAAACAAATGCAAAGTCTGGTTCACAATGTCCCTCTAATTTACCGTGGAACAGTAACTCTGCTTCAGTCTCGAAGCAGATGAACTTGAGTGCTTTATAACACACGTTACAGAAATACGGCTTGCGGCAGCCATGTTCAGTCACGTGATGATGGGCTTGCTCCTGCATCGTCCTGAACGTGTGTGGACAGCCGCTGACCGCTAAACAGGGCAGAGCGTCGTAAGTGAAGAAAAAATGCGCCGTATACTCTTTGGAGTCGTGGTTTGTCCAACATGAATGAGTTTTACCAACATACTGTGTCTTGTGAATCTTTCTCATTTCATGCTTTCGGTTGAGGTCCTGTGTGCAATAAGTTTCAATGCAGTTCTTTGAACATGTTTCACATTTTCGAGCAAAGCGACCATCGCCGTTTTTGTGCTCTGTTGTCTGGAGTGCAGCTTTATTTTTCTTTTCATTTTTGTTTTCTTCCAACTTCTTGCAGCCTGCTAGATAAAGACATGAAGTCTTGTCATGACGTCTAAGTGTTTGCCTGTCTTTGAATATCGTTCTGCAGGTCAAACATTTAATGTCGAACTCGCGTAGCATATTACATTCCTCTGTCTCCAGAACTCGATACTTTATACCAGTGTTTCTAAAAATTTTCATAAGCTCTTCAAAATATAGTAATGGTTCCTGCGAAATAATGCAAATATCTTTTTCCTCCTGAATCGTTGAACGTCTATCTCTCCAAACTAAACTACGAGCGAAAGCCTTCCACTCGATGTCCTTAAAATGCGACACAAGAGCGCATTGTTTTGGCGTGTAAAGCGCACGAAAGTCGGGAAGCAAACTGGGAGGTATTTCTCTGCTTCGATAGAAAGCATAGATCTGAATATAAGGTTTCACCTCTGATGATAAAGTTACATCCTGAAAGAACGTCCGACCGCTTGATTCCCAGTCAACTAAATACAATTTTGTGATCATTTCGTTTCAGTTGTGAGAACATTTGATTTTACTGGCGGTAACTAATGCGAGATCAAATAACAACAAATAAACAACAGACTCTTTGGTTAATTCAAAATATTCATTGTTTATTTTCTTCCTTTCAAACAGCCCTCGTTGAGCCTGTTTAAAAATACGGATAATAGGTCATCAAAGGAGTTGCCCACGCACCGTACAATATAGTAACACAAAACACGCTTCAACTCTTTCAGTTCCAGTTGTGATAGTAAGTTCTCCTAACTGGAACCCATACTTTTCATCGAACAATGTTGGGAGAATTTTGCTTTTCATCTTCAGTAGTGCGCTATGTTTGACCAATTCTCATTTTCTCATTGCCAAATGTCCTACTTTGTTTGTCAGTATGTAAGGAGAAGTTTGATGTTGATAATTGATTGGGACTGAAAAGGTTAAAAACAGACAATATATGAAAATTCTAGTCGTCAAGTCGTTATCAGAAAATTAGCACCTTTCCAAAGCTCCAGATATGATAATGCAAGCTTTGCCGGATTACTCAAAAACATGGAGTATGGTGTTTTCATTTGAGTTCTAAGCTGTCAGGCTGTCAGTTTTTACATATTCTTCTGTCGATGTATTAAAGACAAAAGCCGAAACACATACATTTCAACTGAGATTTGAGCGCTTTTCCCGATTTAAGCGTGTCGTAGTACGAAACTGTGTCAAAACCTTCACGCACCAGTTTTTCGATTACAATATAATTAATTCCTCTTCAAGACAAAACTTGCGAAGTGTGCTGTCTCAAATCAAAACTGCTATCTTGCATCGTTTGAATTCGTGAAACCCAAAATCACCTTCTCCCTTTGGGTTTTCCGCCACATTTTTTTTTTTAAAAACTGAGTTGCAACAGTCTTTAGTGTTGTGTCTGACATAACGTGACCCTTAACTTTAATTAACGTTAACTTTTTTTCCCTGCGGCATTTAGATTATTTTCATCTAAACTGATATCTGCATGTTATTGTTAACTTCAACTATTTATAGATTTGTCCCGAAAATCGATCTTTGAGAAGTTGTAAATTATAACCCTGGAACACCTTCTTAAAAAAGTCAGTCGGCGTGATTCAAGTCACTGTCCACTCCTATTACTCACTCATTCAATTTCAAACAAACCTGGTAACACCTGCACCGCGGGCTATAGTAATTTCGTATCAGTTCCGCAACCAGAAAATAATTTTGCAGACAATAGCGAGCTGGACATACTTTGATATTTGCTACTGTCAAAAACATTCTGTTTGTAAACTAAAAATACTATCATCGTTTGAATTCCAGCGCTAGCTAAGTTTTTATGAGTTTCTCGTTTTGAATTGGGTTTAATATAATTTTTAAAAGACTGACTAGTACTATGCGCCGAAAAGAAGAGCAACTGTTTTTTTCCAACTATTTATAGATTTATGCGCTCATTTGCCCTGATACTCAGACTTCGAGGGGTTTCAAACAAAGCGCTCGTCTTTTAAATCAAATCCACGCCCTTTACATTCAACTTTTAAAATCAAACAGAATCCTGGAACAGGAAAAGCTTCAAAACACCCACGATTTACGTCATGTCCACTCACGTAACTGTACTTTTAAAACCGCGTGCCTCAGTAATCTTGAGCACACATCAACCGCTCTGCAGTACTGATTTCAAAGCCTTAAGCCAAAGACATATACCCCTTGTACTGCTTAGAACTTACAAGAGAAAGCCCAACAATGCAGGCCTGTGAGTTACTCTACCATCGCCTAATGCTTCCCAACTGGCTGCGTAAAAATGCAAGTTGGAACAGC
>JAOBAT010122520.1:0-13282 GCA_026413305.1 Hydrozoanthus tunicans
AATGCAAAGTAAACAAAGCCAAAGATAAATGAAAAGCCGTACGAAAGATTACAAAAGTCTTGTCGTATTTTAAAACGCTTGTTGCGAATCAAACTTCTAACGAGTCCAGTAACAAAATCAGTAATTTTGGTGTCCCTACATTATTTAGCGGCCTCGTATTAAGTTTTTATTTTGAACTGCAGGTGTTACTGAGAATGGCAACAAAGAATAGCTTAAGAAAAATTCTGTTGTTTTTCTCGAAAGTGCCATTGACAGTCACAAAACATGTGACCAAGTTCGTATACACGAAATCATTTTCTCTTCGAAATATTTGTTCGGTCACTGTAGATATATTCGTACTTTGAAGCCAAGTTGTTTGACAGTTTCATGTAGTGTTGTACGTGATTGCTTCCATGCTGATTTATTTGGGGAATTTTTCTAAGCGTTTTCATTATCGTTGCTTTGTTCATAGTTATGCGATTGTCGAAGTCGGCAGTCTATTTACAAAGTCTGCGACGCAAATGTCTTTATCGAATATCGTTAGCTCTCGATTGCTGACTTTTCCGTTTTTCCTTTTTTGCTGACGCGGTTTTAGTTTTAGTTGTGCTTCCTGCGTTGTTCTTTTTCAAATTGGGGCACCAGTTACGCACATTAACATGATCAATGATAATAATTCAAAATAATAGAAAAAGACTAAAAACAGTCGGGCCGTTGAAACTGCATTCGGGCCGGTGGATTTTATCTGCTGCTGGCCCGGCTGGCCGGTGCTAAAGAAAGTTAGTTTCCACCCCTGAAAGGGTGTGATCATGTATATTTCATTTACAGTGTTTCATTTTCAGAGAACTCTTAAACTGCATTAATTGTTAAATTTTGGAGAGATATTGTAATTAGAGAAACTTGATCGAGCAAGCTCCCTCCCTCCCCAAACTTGCAAAACTTAATGCAGCAAGGAGGTGGTTGCTCAATGTCAAACACAGTTATACAACTAGTAGAGACTTCTAACAGTGCAAGCATAAGAACATCTTTCACCTTTTGCTTATACTTTGAACCAGTAAGACCGACATCCCGATCAATCATCCTTTGGTCAAATTCATCAACATGATACCTTCTTGGCTGTACAAAATAGAACAATTTTATATTAAATTATTACAAAAGTAATAGTATTGGTTACTGAACAAACAAGTTCAAAGGTGCTTAACACCAGGAAAAACAAAAGTGTAACCTGCTTAGTTAGAAGGTATAAATACAAGTACTTAAACTATTTTTTCATATCTGAATACTAAAAATTAGGGACAAATATCAACTAGGTTTTCATGTTTCGCATAGTTAAAATATTTTTTCCTAAATTTATTTAATTGTCAAACCTACCACCACCAAAGAAAAAGCTGAGCTAGTTGGATGGGAGGAAGAGAACTCAGCCTGTGCAACAAGTTTTTTGTGAGAAATATGCCTTCATGAGGCAGTGAGGCCAACATCTATCAAATTTGATATTTACATCACTATCTTGTGGGGCAGAACTCTCACAAAAAAAATTACCACTAAATGGAACTGGCTGAACTCTCTGCCTCACAAGGCAACAAACTTAGCTGTTCCTATTCGTGTGCACTGGGCTGAAGTTTATATTAGTACAGAAAAACAAGTCATAGGACTATGGAGTTCTTTGATTAAAGTTTTAAACTGTTTGAAAATATACCATTTAACTGCTTTGATTCTCAGGCAGAATTACAATACTCTTGGCTGAACTAAAGATATTTAATAACTATTTCCCAAAGGGGAGGTTAATAGTATTTGATGCTATTTTAAATGTCAGGACATATAGCGCTTAACAGCGACCTTAAGGGGGGTAGTTGTTTTGGTATTTACAAAAACAACTAGGAAAACGAGCTTTATTTTCAAAGAAACATAACAATGTAAATTTTTTTCTGATTTTTAGCATGTGCACTTCCAACCTATTTCAAAGTCAATTAATGGTCTTGGATATCAGATGTTTGGGTAAATACTAAATTTATGCAGTTCTGTGACCCAGCCACTAGTTAACTTAGTCAATTTAATGTTCCCAAAGTTTATTGAATGCGGAATGGGGATTCAGGATAGCCAAGTGGTTAGCGCTTTCGCCTCCCACCTCTGTGGACCCAGGATCAAATCCTTTGCATGTAAGCTAAGATTTGTCGATCTTCTTCTGACTTGAAGGAATTTTCTCCCTCCACAAAATCGACTTTAAACACCACCAAGATCTGTGCCGAGGGCTGTATGTTAGAAAACTTCCACAAGATTAATATGTGTTCCCTCATTTAACAAATAGACTTTAGTTTAGTTTGAACTGTAATATTTTAAGTTCCAAAGATCTGGCTAATGGAAACCGATTTTCCAAGAAGGTAAACAATTGTTATTTGTAGACTAACCGTACCATGGTCTGGGCAAAGTTCAATAGTCACAAATCAAATGATATAGGATAGAAACAAATATATACATGTATATAAATCCATTTCTTTTTCTCTTGTAAATACAACATCTAGTTCAACATCAAACAGTGTCGAATTGGCACTTTTCGTTTAAATAAAGCTTTAATACAAAATAATTTGCGCTGTGCACTTTGCTCAACTTAGCGATTCTCAACATCGTGTTTGATCTTGCAACTTCAACTAAATTATAACCAACCTTTCCTTCATAAAAGAGTCTATCGATATATCGCATCCCGACACCTGAGACTGTTATTGCAGCAACCATAATTGCAAACGAAGGAAGCGCCTCGTACCACATTTTCCTTCGTTAAAAAATTACTACATGCAAAGATGTCAATAACCAAAATGGCGACTTGCCAAGACTCCCATCATGCTCCGTTCGTCCCATGGAGCGCGGGCGCAAAGACAAAACAATTTTTTCTCATGAGAGAGAGGGGGAGTGATCTTCGTTTCCAAGTCTTTTTTAAGCAACTTGTACTGTAACACGTCCCTTTTTTCATTCGACTGTTTTTAAAATGATTAGATGTGTTTTCCCTTTTAAAAATGGGCTCATAACGAAATCAAATTTATTCATTTTAACTTCTTTCCAGTAAGTTCTTGGTGTTAGGTTGACTTACGATACCCACCCCCAGCCCAAACTAATTTTGTCAGTGCTTCGTTCACCGGATCTGATTAATGATGTGGGATTTGTTGTTCCGTTACAATCGTTAGTTTGCTATGATTCTCCGAAAACTATATTCGGCCAGACACTTGCCAATGACTTTTAAGTACATAAGAAGATGGAGTTTCGTTCGAAACTTTTCTATCATTACAATTGTATCGCTGAATCGCGCCTTGACCACAAGTGGGAAACTTTGCCCAAAACCAGAGTCGTCTAGACAGACATTTTACCAGCTCATAGGAGTCGCAAGACCAATCTGTGCTTGTCCAGCAAAAAACCTGTCAAGTTCAACTACTCCTGATGCAACTAAACAAGTTTTAGAAGTCAGCATAAATGAACTAAGGGAAATGCTTGCTTCAAAGAACCTCCAACTTATTGATGTTCGCGAACCATATGAGCTGAAAAAAGAAGGCAAGATTCCTGGTTCTATTAACATACCATGTAAGTAAAAATTTCCTTGAATACATGAGTTTAAATTCTGTGAAACTTCTAACAGGTTATTGTAGTTTAACCTATCACCCATTTAGTTGTTTTTAGATCGGCCATGAGCATGATCTTATGCACGCGTATACTGCCATTTCTGCCCTTGCAGGGTGGGGTAGGGGAAACAGGGTTGACGAAGGTGCAGGGATTTGCAGAGTGATATTTGAGGCTTCCCCCAGTTATCCTGCGAAGTGGGTGTCTTTTAGGGGAGACACCAAATGTCAATTGAGCAAGTTGCCATGTCGAATGTGCAAGCAATGAAAAGACTTGGGTAGAAAGAGGAGAGACAGATTTCTAGTCCCTCAGTGGTCAAAACTACATCTGCAGCGGAAGCAAAAAGTTATTGGGGGGACACAGTGGAAATTTTAGTAGTGTGTTATAAGATTCAAAAGTTATTGTGGTTCACCAAAAATTATTGAGGAGACCTGCCCCCCCCCCCACCAAATTATTTGGGGGGCCAGTGTGCCCCCGGCATTTCGATTCCGCCGCCAATGGTCTCACTGATAATGCGTGACAAGGAATTCGTATAACAGTTTGGTTTTAACTTGAAGAGGGACAGTGTGTATGACTTAAGATTGATGTTCAATCCGTATGAAACATTTTCAAACAAGAGTTGCAAAATCATCGAGAGGTCTTAGTTAGTGACTGTCAGTTCAATGGGCTACTGAATGGTCACTTCTGTAATATTATGGTTCTAATTCCGTGTCAGTGAAAATATGTTAAACATAATTTTTGTATAAGAATTTTTTTGCATGAAAAAACCAATGCCCTATTTATCTTTTCGATCTCTAAAATTTGCCATTTTCCTTTGAAAAAATGCCCTACTTTTAGTCCTAAATTTGTTTCAAGCCAGCTATTGCACTTTCTAAAAGTGTTGCCAAGATCTCCTGGGGCCGGGTGTTTAAAAGAAGGTTTGTTTAAGAAAAACTCGAAAGATTAAATAAAGTTAAAGTTTTTCTTTGGGCATACACTGTCCGAGCACTCACAATTCCTGCCATACAAACAATGATGTTAACTTTGCACACATTTCCAAGCTGAGTAAAAACTTAACGAATCGAAGATTGACATTTAGCAGGGAATAAAAAACTTAAACTTGGATATGCTTCGTTTCCCATCGCCCTCTCTCTCTGTCTCTCTCTCTGTCTCTGTCTCTCTGTCTCTCTGTCTCTCTGTCTCTCTCTGTCTCTCTCTCTCTCTCTGTCTCTCTCTCTCTCTCTCTCTCTCTCTCTCTCTCTCTCTCTCTTAGTATTTCTCGGTTGTTTGCTTTAAAAGCAGTGTATTACTATGCGATTTCATCCATGTATCGCTCACACACTGTACACGCTAATCCGACGGTTGGTCTACTAAGATGGAAGACATTTCTGATTCGGCTTCCCAGAAACTGAAGAAAGAACTTTGGCTCCTTTCCATTGCATTGGAGAAGTATTTGAAAAGTTTAATTATAAGGGGCATTTGGATACAAGGTCGAAAGATTTTAGCGAGCACAAGTTCGACTTCGTCTGGCCTTTCAACTCGAAATTTACAACGGGAAGCAGAGGCACAGATATTTAAGAAGAAGGGTAACACCAACACAGGGGTCCTTGACGAGCTAAGTTCTATCTCGGAAGATAAAGAATCTGAAAACTTAGTCTCGGCTTTGAGGCGTGCTTCCGAACATGTTGAAAAAAGGCAGAAATTGATAAAGCTGGCGGATAAAAGTGAAGCGGTGACTCGCGATTGATGAGTAAGAGAGCGACGGCCTTCTGCAGATGAAAAAACGGATTGGGAAACCTCGAGGAAAAAGCCGTCAAAAAGAAGAGAGCTCCAAATCTGCGACCTCTTCTATACCCAGCACTCGCTTCACTTCTTCTCGTCGTCAAGACAAGTTGCTTTTTCAAGGTTTGTAACATATTATTTTAATTGCTTTATTTCACGTTGTACAATGTTCGATTCAATCTTCCTAGACATGGCTGTATCTTTTTATTTGTCTTGAGGGGAGTAAGAAAATAATTTTCCTTCGGACGAGTTGACGAAGGAGACTATTAGAAGCTACGAAAGCCGAGAAAGAGACTTCCGGGAATAAAATTTCCGGGAGATCGATGATTTATAAAATTTCGGCGATCATCTGCGAGATCATTTCAAATTTCTGAAATAATTTCCGAGATCATATAAAATTTCCCAGATTATAAAAAATCTTCGATGTAGTTTTCGAGACCATACAAAATTTCGTAGATAATTTCCGAAGTCATATAAAATTGTTGCAGCCGAAATATATTTAAGAGATTTGATTTGAATATCTTGTGCACTGCTTTGTCTTTCGAAGGATGGATAAAAAGATCTTGTTTCAGACGTTTGGTCAAATCACCGAAGTCAGCTCCGAATCGTTCAGCATTTTAGTCCTTATGTCGAATAATCGATGCGAATATATTGTATATCAAATCCTTCTGAATTAAGCTCGACTTATGAACTAGAACAAACTAACTTTAAGGAACAAACAACTTTCTATGGGGCGCTATATGGAACAATATTGTATATACTTATCACTGGTTAGAAAAAAATTATGTCAAACACTTGTTAGAGGTCATACCCGCAAGCTAATTTTGTTTTCACTACTTTAATAGTTCTTCAAACAAACAACCCGTTGGCCTTGGCTCACACGCAATCAGCATAACTGAGATCGAAATCAATTTATTCAACTACTTTATTAACCTATCAAAGAAAAACAACAATCCAGAAGTAAGCATTCACATCGAAAAGAAATCTATACCAGCAAAAGAAGTACAATAAATTAAATGAAAATATTAAGCAGACAAACAGCTATCCTAGTCCATTCCTGTCGCGCCGTTACGGCACATTTTTGTTCTCAGTTTCTAAAACGTTGACCAAACTGTATAACTTTGTCTTGATGTCAACAAAAATTTGAGGTGCCGTTAACAAACTTTTGCCGTGAGATTGGGGAAGCTGTGTTTTCAGACTTTTGCCACGTATATATTCACAAACTTTCGCCGTAATGTTCACTAAACTCCGCTGAAAAGCAACACAGCAGGCACAATAGTCGTACATATATTTGAATAGCTGTACATATTTGAATAGCCGTAATTTGTAAAAATATGTATTAGTTATAAGTATTTATTAAAAGACGTATATATGGCTGAATAGCAATCTATATATCTGAATAGCCATATATGTTTATGAACAGCTGTATATATTATGGTCGAATAGCCATATGAAAGGAACATAACATTTATCCATATCTTTGCATGTCCCTTTTTTTCTTGTATTATAGTTTTTCATAAACGTTACAACCCCCACCCCCCGTTTATTAAACTTTTGAGACATTTCTCACCCCCTTCCCCCGTTTATTAATTTGACACCTGAGGGTATTGAGTTTTAGAAACCAAAAACTAGTGCTAAATAAATAGTTTTCGAAAGAACATTGCAGAATATTGCGCAGTTTTTATAAAACTTCTTTTAAAAAATCTTGAGAGGAAGAAAGAAACAATAGTGTTTTATATTATCTTGGAAATGATCTTAGCTTTCGTATAGAAGCACGGTCCTCTGGCAATTTGGGCAACGCTTGTTTGTATAAAAAGCACTATGTCTATGGCAGGTCCTTACGGAGGAGGGGGGGGGGGGGGTGGTATGGGTGCGCTCGCGCCCCCCAACAAGCGGAACGGGTCCCCTTTTTTTGTAGACCAACTCAGTGTTCATAACTCGCCTGGTAAAAGTCTATGTTAAAAGTATTAGTATACTGCATTGTTAGGAATTTTGAAAATTTAAAAATTGGGATGGTGGTAATAGTTTTGTACAGGCAAATCAAGCCAAGTACAACCGAATTTTTTTAAAAGCCGCTTCTAGAAACAAAACTAGACACCATAAAGGCATATGCGGGGCTACCTGTTTGTTAAGTAGCTTGTCCGTACTTCATTTTCGGAAACACCAATGTGATTGTTTACGTAGTATATCACTGCTGTCTCTAAAGTATCCCATTGGTTCATTGTCAGCTGCACAAGTAGTTTCTCAAAGCAAGCTTTGCTGTCTCAAGTTCGATTCTCGTAGGTACTGATTGACTAAAATCTTCTAAAACAAAAAAAAATATTTATATTAGTTCGGGCATATAGTTGTACATTAAAAGTCAGTACGAGAAGCCTTTTGATTTTTTATAACCAAAATATTTCGGCTGTCGTCCGACAGCGATTTCTAAAAAAATTTCTAATGTCAAGTGGTTAAAAAATCGAATTGCTTCTCGTACTGACTTTTATTCGAAGAAAATTATCTTTTACATATTTTTAACCTGATACATAAAAACTATGGTTTGTAAATGAAGACTCAGGTTAACACAGGAGACTGAAGCCGCGAGAGCGTCGAACAAGCACAGGAGCTGTGAGCTAAGTGAACCTTTTATACATTTACACCTGTTATTTGACTCGTTGACCCTTAAACCATTACACGGACAAGTGAACTTGATTGGTGTCTCTCGTGTTCGGGACACTAGTGGTGCCGTGACCAGGATAGACAAAAAACAAGGATGCCAAACAAGAGAAAAACAACATTCATACGTAACTGATCTAAACATGAGCGACCAAGAAGCGGCAGAATGTGCCGATACAGACCTAGAACTCGAACTTAACAAAGAGATGTACTACGTTACGGCGAAGTGACCAAAAGCAGCGCCATCAAATAATATCTTCATGACCCACACACAGATTTTGGCTCAGTGGGGAAAAATTTCAACAGATGCGCCATCACATGATTTCGCATGGCCGGCTGTTGTATGCCATTAATTCGTTACTCGCTTTTAGTACTAACAATTTACGCGTTACTTTTAGTTGAAAGTAAGGACAATTCTGCGGAAAATCGTAATTAAAAGTACACTTTCAGGTTTTTGAAATGCTTCTGATTCGGTAGACCTCAATGCAAATTCGTTGTGGGTTGGTAAACCCGACCAAACGGTTTATAACTAGTATTTGCCAAGAAAATTAGATGGATTTTAAATGAAAATAACGATAGCTAGCTATAGTATTCGTCACGAATAGTGTAAAGAAAAATTCATACGTAACTCGGTGAAAATAACGGTTACAAGTATCTGCATGTCAGTAGATCAAATTAGCTGCTACAGTATGAATCACTAACCATCTACCGAAATAGTGCGCTTATCCTAGCGCCCGTGATTAAACAGCTTAATCCTTTTTATTAGAACTAAAATTAGATCTTGTGAAATCAGTCTACCGCGAGAGCCATAGAGCAGTGGAAGAAAGACACGAAGGATAGATATTCCATGTTTTAGATAACAGAGAGAAAACGGTCTGGCGCCTAGAGAAGGAACAAAAGAGAAATTCGGGTAGCTGTGGCTGAGAAATATATGTTGAAATTTGAGCAGGAAGAGCAATCGCGAAGAGAAGCACAGCAGCGAGAAGAAGAGCTATAGGAGGAGAGGCTTCGAGCGGAAACTGGAGTTCCAGTAAAGAAGTCAAAAATGGAAAGCGCTGCGAAGGCTAGTCGTTCAAAATTACCCGAGTTAAAAATAACAATTTTTAAAAGTACCGCTGAAGATTGGATAAGACTAGACCTATATTTGATTCCAAGTTCACAGTGAATAATTGCAGCTGAGGTGAAGTTTGGCTGTTTATGAGAGCTAGTAGAGCCTAGGGTGTACGATCCCCTTTCAAATCTGAAACCAGGAGAACTAGGATACAATATGTAAAGGGACTGAAGGAGGAGTAAGGCCTAACAAAAACTGTCAATGTGGCCGCACATATTTAGCAAATATTAAACTTACCTATACTCAAGGGTGCCGGACATGCGAGTGTGCGGAGTTTTACGAAATCCCCTAAGAGTCACGACGCTTGGGGAAGGAAATCTGATAAAGGATCTCGCCCTTTCCACCCTAAGTAAGCTACAAAAGATTAGAGCAGACCTTGAGCAAACAGATGAAGAATGGGAATCATGAGAAATGGATGCGTAAACAACGGCACCAATCTTCAAGGGTACCAATCGCCTTTTGTATTTTCGGTTGCAAGAAGTCGCATTGGGGATATGCGTGCCGAAATACGACACCACCAATAAGCGCCGCAATTTTTTCGCTGACGACAAGCGCTGTTTTGTGTGTGGAAGGCTTGATCACCATCAAAATACATGCAGAGGAGGGGTTGCCTAAAATGCAAGCGAGGCATTGCATAAGCTTATGCGAGCGTATCTAGCGCGCCTCCAGTAGTAAATGGTTAAACTCCCAACAAAATGGTTTGAGAGCACAAGGAACTCCGGCCATAAATGGGAGTCAAACATAGTAAGCCTTGAAAGTGGGGAAATGCCGAGCCCAGCAAAGATACTAGGCCACATTTGGGAAAAAGTGGAAGATAGTGTACAAGTCATTTCATCAAAGGCGATGTCCGCTGAACCAGAAGAAATTGTGACGAAGAGAACGATCTTAAGTAAACTGGTAAGAGTGCATGCTCCACTAGGGATCATTTCCCCGGGAAAGAGCATCTACAGGAAAGCCTGCGATGAAAACACCAACTAGAATGCAGAAGCAAGTGAGAAGGTTAAAAAAGAGCGGAAGAGGTGGGTTGTACAGCTGAGAGACGTCAAGGTTCGATCCAAGAAGCTTAACAAGAGATCTGGGAAGCGTGAAGGCAATTCATCTGCAAGTGTTCGCTGACGCAAACAAAATTGCATGTTCAGCAGTAACCATAGCCGTTATTGAATACTCTACTGGATTCGTGAAAGGCTTGCTCACGTCCAAATCCCGAATAGCGAAACACAACAATCCCGAGACTAGAGTTGAAGGGCGCACACATGGCAGCGAACACGGTAACTTGCTTAAGAATTGGTCACTTGCCTCAGTCAAAGCCTGGATGGACAGCATGGTATTGCTTTATTGGATTAGCAATCCTGAGAGAGCTTGGAAAGTGTCTGTTTTAAAATGCGTGAAGAAAATTGCTGAGAGAACTGGCAAAACGGGCATCGAGTGGGAATACTGTCCAACCGACAAGAATCTGGCAGATTCAGGGAGCCGTGGAGCGACGACAGAAAAGTTAGAGAAAAGAAGCTGGTTTACAAGACTGGAGTGGTTGCTCGAAGAGGGGAGTGGCCAACGCAACCAAACTCGAGAAAACGAAGATGGTCAACGAAGAAGAAAACCCCACCGCAGAAAAGTCCTTGTTTACCACCAACCATGAACCTGGCAAATGGGACGAGTGATTTGATCGAAACTAGTACTGGGAGGCTATAGGCTTCATTACATCTAGCGCAAAGGAGCGCTAGTTACAACTAATGACATTGCACACGCAGAGGTTGTTGGGTGAAGATGAACAGCAAAATCAACTGAGAGCCCGGGATGGAAAGTTGTTAAAAGCGAACAAAGTGGGCTTTTGAAGTGCAAAGGGGGAATCCCCGGCTACGAGCCAATCTATGTAAAAAACAAGACGTTCGAACGTTCGTTCACGCTCATCATCAAGTAAGTCTTCTTGGCGTTGCAAACACAATGTCAGAGACCAGAGAGAAGTGGTGGATTCCGAAGTAGAGGTCAAGATTGAAAAGGGTTATCAATGATTGCAAACTGTTCAGAGCCCAAAACCCAACGGCCGTTTTACCGAGTTTTCGCGTAGAACGTGGGAGACCATCCGAGACGGTTGGAGTAGACATCGCGGGACCGCTCACTTACAAGTTACCAAAAAAGAGAAAGGGAAGGTGCTATATTATCATTTTCAAATTATACACGAATAAAATACCTTCAGCTATGTGTAATTTCCCTTACGTCAAGAGCTCAAATCACGTATTTTACGCCCATCCCGTATACGAACAGTTTTAGAGTAACGTATTCGTTTACGGTCCTGTGCATCACGGCACTCCTTTTTTATCTGATAACAAAAACACAGTCACGCGGTCACATAACTTCTCATGTTTCCGAAATAACTGCTTGAATTACAGCTTTCTAATGTCCTGAACTAGACAATTCTTCAACTAAATATTTCGGTTATAGTGTCCAATGTTTATGTAACACGTAGTATAAGTACATATAAATATTGTTAAGGTGAACTATTTCCGACACTGGGCATTCCCACGCTAATGAACAAAAGCAATTTCATTGAACTGTGAAGTCTGAACCCTCCCATTCTATCACTTTGAGTGAGTCGCAAAAAGTTTTTAAAGTTTGGGTTTATTAGGTATAACGTAGCAATTCCCTTATAATATAAGACTACACTTACCGTGTTATTGTTAGGTAAAAAGGTAAAAATTTAGGGTTCTTTTCTCGGTTTATTTTACACTGGTTCTTTGTATAAAATTTTAAAAAAAAGTTTAGTCTGAACGTGCGATGTCTGTAGTATTGAAAAAAACTTTTTGACGGAAGTCAAACGTGCGGTTTAAACGGTCTGGTTATTGGCTTACTATCGATTTTGTGTGTGCTAACAGGTAGTTATGATCACCTTAATCGGTGGTTTAGGCAGTGCCATTTTTAGCTCAAACAGGTATGCTCCATAAAGTAAGTTCTTTAAAGAACTGAAAAATTCTTTACTCGCCCAGTCAGGCGACCCTTCCCCGATTTCTGCTCGCCCGAGGCACAAAGTACTCGCCATTGGCAAGCGGGCGGGTGTTATTTTCCAGCTTTGCGTGACTTTGTCACGACATTCATCATGACATAATTTAATGATAATAATAATAATAATGATAATAATAATAATAATAATAATAATAATAGTTTTTTTAAATAAATAATAATTTTATTGACATTATGATAAAATCTAATTATAAAAAGTACATTCAAGCTTTAAAAAAAGGGACTACAGGAATACAGTAACTATCTAAAAAAGTCTAAGTTTATTACATCCTTTTATTCATAAAAAGAAATCTATTTAACAAAGTTTAAAATATATATGAATTTCAATAAAAAATAAAAATATTTAGTCAATGACTCCCTCGGCAGTTTCAATATCGAGGTCCATGTCTCTAGCATTTCAGCAGGTTCTTCGGAGAGTTCTAGAGCCAGCTGGTAGGTTGACGAGGGCTGATCGTAAAAGCGCAAAAGACACTCTGGCCCTTATCCAGGAAATGGTCTTGGAATATTGCTCCCCCTTCTTCAGGGCTATTAGCTCTGCCAGTCTAGCGTGGTAGCGCATACACTCTGGTCCCATTCCGCCGGTGGAGGTGAAGACTAAGGGCGTGAATGTTCCTTGTTCTACGTCGAGAACCCTGTTTGCGTACTGCCTCTTCTTCTCGTTCTCATGCACTCTATAAATCTGTTGTGGTTCTAGTTCTTTGTACGAATCAGCATTCGGGTGGCAAACCCTTACATCGAAAAAGGCTGATCTTGGACTTTCCCAGAAACCACGTGCATGGATATCTAGTCGTACATCTTGTGCCGTGTTAGTTCCCCTATTCAGTTGCTCACCAGATACGTCTTGCAAGATCGGTTCGACTTCAACATCATTACATACCGTCCTCAGAAGTTCTGCTTCCCGGTCTCTCAATTCGTTGTGTCTTTGAATAAGAAACCCGCATCGTTTGCAGATCATGGCGTGGACTACCGTGAAGACGTCACCGCATACGCACGTAGAGGGAATGTCATCCACAGGCCAGTCGTAGCGTAGTGTGACTGCGTCACGTAACTCCCGTTTGTTCAGGTTAAAGCCCATATCACGGAAAGGAAGCACTGTCAGCCAGACTGATGATCCCTTTTCAGCTGTCAGGTCAAGCACGCGTTTCATCTTTAGTGGTGTCG
>JAOBAT010122531.1:0-13278 GCA_026413305.1 Hydrozoanthus tunicans
CCTTTTTCCCGGTATAACGATATTTTTAGAAATTTTCTCACAATATCTTTATACCGGGAATCTCGGTATAACGATATACCGGTTTAACGATATAATTTTGACGCCCCCTTGGCATATCGTTAAACCGGGATTCCACTGTAGTACAGTTCGGATAGTCACTAGTTGAATAGTTACCCCTTCTTCTATTGCAGTTGTAAATAAGTATAGTGCATTAATTACCTAATTACTGTAGTCATGGTTAGCCATGGTTTTTTTATTTTAATGACTGTAATTTAATTGTAAAGAATACTGTAAGACTATTATAAATAGTCAGTCCGGTATTTTTAGGGGTTGTTAAAAGAAATCCTATCTTAAAACAAAAACCTGGCATTTTTTAAGAATAAAAACGCTAAGCTAAGTTTAGCAAACGTGCGTACTGAACAAGAAGTTGAAACAAAACCCCTTTGGCCAACGTTCTGTTACGTGCGCGTCTTTATTTGCTGCATGTCACGTTCAGCGCAACAACGAGGAGACATAGCACAGACCTGACCTATTAAAAGGATTTCCAATAAATAGGTAGTTGTAACTTCACTGAGTATATGAAGTCGGTTAGAATAAAGTTAAGGCATAAAACAAGTAGACTGATTTTACGTTGGGGGAGCCTGTGGTGACACTCGTGGACCACGATGGCGTCCAATCTCATTCTCAAACTTGAATACAATGTTGGTCGTCATGTGACCTTAGAGAAGCCAATAAGACGGCGCGTTTGGGGAGAAAAGGGATACTACTCGACTTTACGAGATATCTGTTTAATATCGCGAAATGCAACGATGGATCCCAGCATCCGTTCTTTTCAAAAACGAAACCGACACTTTGCTCAAGGAACTTCTGACTTATCTTTTCTTGAACTGTTTTCCTGTTTTAAAGCTTTTCGTTATTCAGTCACAGCCATGCACTCTCTAGTTTTTGTCAAACCAAACACTAGCACATGCATCAGTCAAAGAAATATGGTTATTACACTTACACTGAAGCGTAATAGGCTTCCTCTCTGACAATTTGCTTATAAACCGACTTTGATCAGTTCAAGAGCCCTTACACGCAGGAACAGAAATTGAAAAGAAAATAGTTTCAGTTTAGAAGGAACTTAGAACATGTGCTTGATCAGTTTCCGTAGCAGTTTATTGCCCCGGAAGGAAGAAAAAGTTGACAAAAACGTGATTTTTTAAGAAAAATAATTTCGTGGAATAACAAGATTAACCCTTCGATTCATAGTTAATTTTGTGAATATAATGATGTAAAAGCTCTTTAGCTTGGATAAAAAAAAAATTGTGACAACAGAGAAAATTATTTCATAGTACGTAATTAATAGTTTTTGTTGGTTGTACATATTTCAGCGACGCATGCGCTTTGGGGTTCTTCATCACCATGAGACTGAACATGTTCGTGTCTGATGTTGAAAAAGAAACCATAGTTAATATCAGTATACAGACTGGTTAGGAAACCATTGTTGTATGTCTTTGTTCGCCTTTTTCTTTTGTTTTTTTTGGTATTGAACCTACAGAAAACGTGTGGAAAACACACTGAAAGCTTTTGAAACGCAAATCAACAAGTAGCCAGTCAAAATATTCTCACTACCACCTGACACAAAGAATAAGCAAGGTCAAGGTTCGTTGAATCTACAACAAGCACCTTTGTACAATATTTACGTTTCCCATTTGAGGTTGCAGGCTTTCCCAACCAGTCTTAATTATATTAACTATAGTGAAACGAAGATGTCTTGGTACAGCTCCCGGCAGCGTTTCCCAAAATACCAACTGAGAAAATTCATCTGGCACCAAATCAATCAGCAAAGGCACTTGCTTGCTGTTATTTAGTCTTTCTATCAGAGGAAGTCACGTCGGCCATATTATAAAATCTGAAATGGGAGTCTAGAACTGACATTTATAAAATCGGCGTCATATTGAAACACCAGCAGTTTAAAGTTCCTCCATATATTGTTCTACCAGAAGGCAAAAAAGTGTCTGTGTCTAACATGCAGTCGTTCTTTAATCGACCACAATCATATTAAATTTCCCCAATCAGTCATAAATATAAAGTAGGGGCGTGTTTTGTCATTATTCCCGCAATCGTACGCGGTTGAACATACCAGAAGTTAGAATCAGTAATTTTTTAATGTAAATATAGCACTACAGACTATGGAGTGATCATCCATTTTTCACTTGCACGGTCATACACGCTTTTTTTGTAAGAACAACTTTATAAGACTTAGATTGGCCAAAATTTAAGAACAATTTAAGAACAAGCTAACGCTTGGGCAGGAAAGCCGTGATTTTTTAATTTCACCCAGTTGAGCAATAGCAATACAGAATGAATAAAAAACGAATAGCAGTTTTTCTTTTAACTCAATTTCACTGCCTCAATTTATACTCTCTGCACATACATTTGACCTGAAGTTAGCTCCTTTCAATGTAGTGAACTTGCAATACTTGTTTAGTTTTTATTCAATTTTGACTACAGATAGGAATTAGAACAATTTGAGGCTCAAACCGCCGAATAACTAACAACAACGTTTGAGCCTCGGCCAAACTACTGGTTCTTGTATAAGAAAGGCATGTATCTGACTGGTTGGTATAAAACCGAGATATATCTGATCGTTGAAGTGCTATATCGGCAGTATTTTTACAGGGCTAATATCTATAATAAGTCAGATTATCTGATTTATTGAAGGTTGCAAAGGGAAGTTACTCGTTTGACAGCACAAAATTAACGGTATTAATTCTGGCTGATGTGAAAAATAAACACACGCAATATTGGAACGGCCTTGACCGGTGAGTATTGATAGGCCGGTATAGCTGCTGCCGTGACACATTTTTCACATCGCGAACTAATAGAGCACGAGTTAATTTCAGACGACACCCAATGTAACTCCAATGAAAGAAGAATGAAATTCGAAACAAGAAGTTAATTCATAGGTCTAGGCGTTAATGCCGGAAAAGGTAAAAAAGTTGTTGTCTCAAACATAATCCCTTTTTGTTGTCGATATGTGAATTACTTCCTGTATCGCTAGCACACCGACGAGCTCAATCAATTGAAAACAAGCCGTTGAGTCTTCAATATATTTTTATTTATTTATTTGTCCTCCTGGTTTTTCCGTTCGGTTTTCGAGAGTGCAGTTACCCATTCAATATCGTGAAAAGCCTATATGTTTAGCATGTGTTTGTTTCTTTGTTTGCGTGGCGCAAAGAGTTACAAGATTTAGAATAAGCAGCTTCACTTCCTGATTTACTGAAACATGGGCTCCCTGTGCCCTTAATCTTGAGTGACACTAACTTCCGCAGTTTAGTTTAACTGATATAAGTTAGACAAGCGACCACAGAGATTCATTTGTCTCACACAGTCCATGACTGGAGAGCTCACAAAAAAGAAAATTTCTTTGATCACGGGAGCAAGGGATATTTTAATTCTCCCTCTAAAAAGGAGTTTGCAGTGAACCGGTTTTGTTTCGGGTACAACGGACTGAAAAGATCCTTTACACTATAGTTCTTTTTGTCTAGTAAGTTTGCTCTCATAAATTTACCAGTGACACAGCAGTTTAGGCTACCGGAGCTGCCATGTCGGTCAACTGCTTCTCTTTACTGACTGTCTCGGTAACGCTAAACGTATCGATTGCATTTTACTTTTGGTTAACTCCATTGGCAAAAAAGATTCTCGAAACATCAAACTCGTCATTTGCTTTAGGACTTACAAAACTGTACAGCGAGAAACCCGGAGCGGTCAGAAAATTGTAAGTATATGCACTTTTCTTTTTTAAAGTGTACATCGTTTCTCAGAATAACTTAAAGGCTAAAAAGAAATATGTGTATACTTTAGTTTACATCAGTATGGCTTGCTAGCCTTTTATGCCATGAAAATACTTAACAATGAGCTAGCCTAAACGGGATTTATGAGGTAAAGTACTCAAGAATGATTTTTTTTTTTGTTGCGATATTGACCAGTATAATATTTGAACCCCGCTATTTCTTCAGGCTAACAAAGTATTCTCATGTCGTTTCTTGATAGCATTTATTGAAACCATTTTAGGTTCGAGAATCAAGTTCATCAACTTGTGGTTCGAAGGATAGCAGGAATAATTTTTTTTTGTCTGGCGAATTGGGGCAAAACTGGCTTTATATCTTTCAAAAATGTGCGGATTTGTATTGGGAGTTTCTCGAACGGCAGGCTGTCCGTGAACTCAAAAGCATAAATTTAAGAAGCAGTTCCTTAACTTAAAATTACTGCCACAATTCACCTGATCAAAAACACCACCACTTTCACTTTATGTGTTTTATGTAATCAAATATAGATAATGTCAATACTATAAACTATAAGCACGTGTGGGCTTTTTGGCATTTAACTCGGTATTTGAAATATACGAGTTGGATTTACATTATTTACGTTTTCATTATCATATCTTGGGGGTATTAGATAGGAAATATGTTTGTAAGCACGCAACAAATAACTTCCTTTGAAAAAAGTTTTATGATTTTGAGTGATTTTGAATTATTACTCGCAAGTATGGGCCTTTACTGACAGCAAAACAGGTTGAAGATTTATTGTTGAAGTATCATAGGGGTTTAGAAACTCATCGAAGCTTGCAACAATTAACGAAATAACATCCGGTCTCACTTGTCGGTCGAACGATCTCGCATGAATTACCAAAACCTAACGTACGCACGCAGATCGCTTGAAATTCTTCTGGGTAAAGAAAAACCAAAGTAAAAGTACAGCCTAAAAATAATTGTGACTAGCTGTGCCGTGTTAAAGTGGTCTCTTGTTTTTTTTAAAAACATAAAAAAAAAACATTTTCAATTCGACTTCCTGTCAATTATATATTGATCTATAAATACCTTTCTGACATATGCTCACTTGAAATTCAATGCAAGAGGATAAAAAGAACCCAATACCCTAAGTTTAGACATTGATCTCGTACCTGGAGAAACTAGGTCTAGGATGACTGTTCTAGGAATTATAGTTGTACTTCCCTTTGAGCTGAAACACACTGTTTTGATTAGTAAACTCATACCAACATTTTCCCTTTAACTTCCTCATTTCTAAATAGAAAGAAGATAATATGTCACTGTCAGGAAAGAATTTTAAACGCGGCTTCAAGTTCCACAACCAAAAATTCTTGAAATGCGTTTTATGAAAATCTAAACGACAAAAAATTGTCGGCGTAAAATAACACATTCTACCGGTACCGCCTAATAAGCCCTGCGGGACCGGTCGATACAATGGATAGTCGACAATACTCGATAAAACAAACAAAAATCAGTTACTGCGATGATTTTATCGGAAATCGTTGAAAATCGACAAATGAAAAAGTTTCGAGAAATCGATATCTGTCGAATTTTCAATCCATGGCCATGAAATCGATTTTATCGACTTTTTATGTTACGAGTCGACTGATTTGCATATTACTTTACGGGTAAATGAACGATTTTGGTAGTGGAAAATAGACTATGGTTTACCCGTTTTCACATTCTTACACCGAACACTAAAGTGGTTAATTGGTTGATTTTTAACGTTCGTTTTCACGCAAACGATATAATTTGAAGTAAAACGCATTTTGAAATCCCCTCTAATTGATATCCATAGCTTTTGTTTATGATTTTTTAGATTTTTAAAATGCCTATGAAATAAAGAATTTTATTGCTTCAGTGGACAGGCCTTGCTAAATGAGGAATAGCGGTGAAAAAAAAACAGTCAAAATCTTTCATTGTTCTCCAGATATTTAAAATCTGCTGCAGATCCATAACCTTTGAATGAATTTCAGCCAAACTTGGACCGATAATCTATCTATCTCGACTGAGACACACCATTAGCCCTAGTTTAGCTTAATCATCATTGGTAGTAAAGATATAGTGACACAAGTTAACACGACGACGCTGGCTGATAATGATGAAGATTAAGTGATGACAAGGATGATAAGGAGGTAAAGATAATGAGCTAAAGTTGATGCGGATGATGATAAGTTTATGCGACGATAAGGATGATGTGTAATTGATAACAATCTGATATGGTGGTAAAGATAATGAGGTGAAGTCGCAGTGTGATGATGATGATAAGATGAGAACGCTTTGTGACTGAAAGTGGTAAATCTCATGATAGTTTCTTTTCTTCAGTTTCAGGGATGAGCTGTTCAGCATACTGTTGTTCTTTCTTGGATTATACCTCATCTCCTCCCAAGAAGTCTTCAATAAACCTTTCATCGCTTCAGCGCAGATCACACAAACAGTGTTTGCAATTAATCTTGGAAATTACGTCTTCAAGTTTTTACAGGACTTCTCAATCCGCAAAGAGCTAAAACAGTGCAAAATCAACTTACTACATCACTCTGTGGCGATATCGACATATGCTGTCTGCCTTTACTTTCAACAAAACACAATATCTGGAGTCATTGGCCTGTTGTTTGAAGGAAGCATGGCTGTATCCCAAGTTTTGAGTCTCTTCAGGTTGCTAAAACTGCGCAGAAATGGACGTTTGTACTTCTGCGCAACCCTTTTGAGCTTCATCTTAACGACGTTCCTCAGGGGGTTATGCCCACTGACCATATTGATTGCCGCGATTCTACAGCACGACCCGCTAAAAATGGACTACATTCCCCTCGGGTTCTTTTTCATGAACATAGTTTTTTTCCTAATGTTAAACGCTTGGTTGATCAAGTGTTCTTTCACCAATCTTAAACGTTGTTTACGAGCTCGAAAAAGACCCTTCTTGCACCGAGTCCCCGTTCGGTTACATAACAACGATTGGGAGTTGAACAACAACTGCCCTACTGTCGAAAACATCCCCACCACCACCCCTACAGTTATCATTCCAAGCCACCACAGCTTCCGCCTTAGTTGCCCTGTGTCAAATGTGAACCTAGACACCTCTTCCAAAGCTGGAATGACAAATCTTGTTTCATCCCGGCCTGAACGAACTTTGCTTGTTGTTGGTACAATCATACACGATATGGATTCAACAGACGATCCCGGAGCACAAAATGTTCCTCCAGCTACGGTTTAATACTTTGCTTTTGTTTTCTGACCTACTGACGAAAAGCATGTCTGTTGTTTGTCGTGGATTCTCTCAAGATAAAGCGCCATAACTATGACGGTGTAGTAAGAGTAACCCGTATAGAAGAAAGGTCGGGAAGCAGTAATCGTGTTCTTGGGAGAGGTTTAGTGATTCTGCACACGTGTCCCACATTGTGTGGAAGTTACTGTTTTCTTATTCACATCGTGCCTGCTAAAACGACGTCGTTAAGCTAACGCTTAGCGGAAAAACTCTCAATTTGCCCGTGACTGTTTTCCGTGTTGCCCCCAAGTCTGGGGTTTGCGTTTTTTCACCAAACATGCTATATATCTGGCTGGTGTTCTTTGACAAATAATTAACACTCGTTCTATCTCAAATGGGGTTGATAGTGGCAGAATATCTATAATGAGCGCCGAATGACCATTCATTATTCACCGAAGTAGAACAAGTGTTTCAGTATATACGCGCGAGGTACCTGATATAGGGAAATTTCCTTTGAAGAAAAAACATTTGTGAAAAAATACTTTATTATTTGCATTACTGATCCCAGCGAGACTCACGCGTGAGCAACCTAACATACAACAAACAGAATTGTTTTAACTTCTCGTCAAAATGCCGTAAATGGCGTAAAACATAATTTCTTAGGCTCATTTGAGTATCCCGTTTTGAGGAAACTTTTTCAATATTGTGATCCGAAACAGAGGCAAAGTGTTTCGCCAGTGGCATTAGCTACTGTTTCGGAGGTAAATACTGTCTCGCAAAAACTATTTCTAAACCGTGCTTGTATATACAAATACACAGAACAACCCCACCATCCTCTTGACGCCCACGAGGATGACGCTGATAGGTTACAACGCAGGCTCTTAACCAAAATCAAAAACCAGCTTTAAGCAATTTGTGGAAATTGGCTCAAGCATAATGTCCACTTGTCTTTGTCATACACGACTGATGTCGAAGAAATTTGATTTTATTATTTTAATTTATCGTTGACTATTAACTAGGTCAACAAGATGACGTTATGCATAAGTATAACAAAGCTATCTTCCTTATTCAGAAAAAACCTCGAGTGCTGATAGTTTTGACACTGTGAATAGCTAACTTTCTCTGGAAATGAATTAATTATCAACTCAAAAAATCGAATAAAGTTTCACCAGTTCTTAAAGGCTGTATATTATTACCATTTTAGTGTAACAATAATAACACGCTGAAAACGAAGACTGCTTAACACAGGTAGTTTATCAAAAATTAACATTAAAAATGTTTCGTAAAACAAAAATAAGTTCGAAGCTCTAAGCACTTGTAAAAAAAGAACAAAACTTTTGTCTTTGGAAAAATGCTTAAGAATCAATTTACCTCATTAATAAAGTACAAACTTTACCAGTTCGTCGGGTCTTATATTTTTGTACTCTACTTAATGCAGATAATCATGCACTTCGTAAAAAAAACATCATCAAAGCGTAGTAAATAATTTTTTAGAAGTGGCTACACGAGTTGTTCAAGGTTTTCAAAAAGACTGTCTTCACTTTTCTCGAATAACGCAAGAAAGCATAAACGTTGTGAATAAAGACTATTCTAACTTTAATTAGAATCTAAACGCGATTTCTAATTTGGGAGGTTGGGGGCAGAACAGTTGGAGAGTTGAGGTAGTACATTTCTTGATGTTTTCCAATATTTCAAGTTGACCGACTCAGTATCTGAAAACCTTAACCTGAAAATATACAACGCAAAGGTAATGTGAATATGCTCACTTCACCATCTTCTTGCCATCTTTTTTACCACTTCGAGTTCATCGCAAGAATAACAAGGAGTATAAAGTTTCTTCAGCGATTTGGTTTTAATGAATAAGTTATCAAATAAAATGTAGTCCAGTCACTCTGGAATCACTGCATCATTCCGGCTCTCTTCATTTTCCGCTCCAATTTTTTCTGTTTTTTTGGATCTATTTCTGCTTCTGATGCCTCAGCAAAGAACCATGGGCCGAGAATGTAGGTCCACAGTAAGTATAACCCTCGAATAGGCACCTAAAACGGGAGACGCAGAAAAAAGAAAAGCGTCTAGTATTAGGGGAGTTTACAACGCCTAGAGCTTCTTCAAAAACGAACAAGTAAGCAGGATTTCAGATAAGGGCCTGCAAACGGCGAGTTCGCTAGTGCTTTCTTGACCTTCAAGGAATATTAAAGCTTCATAGGTTTCAGCTTTGACCTCAAACGCAACTTCAGATATGAAGCAGAAATTAAAAACGGGAACGTTTGTTTCTTTGTTGGGGATGGAGGAGGGGGAAGGGTACAATACCATGGAAAAATTTGCAAGGGCTTTAATGACAACTTTTTTACACACGTACCCAGATATTTTCGAAAACGGACATTTTTTCTCTGTATTTGAAAAATTCGCGTCCGCTCCGACCGTATCAAAAATTTTCGTATTCGCACGTCCACACGTATACGCAAAAACGATTTTTAAAATACGCATTATTTATTACTGCAATTTAGGCCGTTGAAACGCAAAATTCTTCCCAAAAGACAAATTAATGGAAAGGAAAGACGGACTCGCTTTTGTGGTCAGATGATGAAGTAAAGCTGCTTTTGAAATCTCTCGTGTTGCGTAAACATGGACTAGGAGACATGCCAAACCAATTGTTCTGATGTTTTTGAATTGCTTAACGAGCATTACCCATCGTCCGATGATACAGAAGGAATCGGCAAAGACTACCCGCAAAGCAAAGAAGAAATTACAAAGGGTGTTGTAACTTTGACGTCATCGTATTGCAAAACCTTCGTTTTCGACTGTCCAATATTTCTACGATAATTCTCTGTTTTAAAAAATCTACAGTCTGGAGTGTGTTTTCAAAAACGAAGTGGCTATATGAGCGGTAGCCGCTCAACCGGGGTCTTCAAAAGACTAAATGAGCGATAGTTTTCAATTTTCTCAAATAGCGCGAAAAACATAATCTTCGGGAGTAAAGACTATTTTAACTTTATTTAGGATCTAAAAGCGATTTCAATTTTCGATCACTGTCACGACCGCTCCCGCCCAAGGTCTTCAAGAGACTAAACTTGGTGGTTCTTTTTCTATCTAAGGCGATTTCGGTTTTCAAGTACTTAATATACGTCACTCATATTGTCGCCTTTGCCTGTATGTGCAAACTATAAACTCGCCATTCTTGTCACACTTAGCAGCTAGATAAATGTCACTATCGACCTCCCGGCTCAAGGTCTTCAAAAGACTAAATAAGCTGTAGTTTTCAATTTTTTTTATAAAGTGAGAATAGTCTTTACTCCCGAAGATTATGGTTTTAAGAAAACTGAAAACTAGCTACCGCTCATTTAGTCTCTTAAAGACCTTGAGCGGGAGGGCAGTCGTGGCATTGCCAGTGATCTTTGAAGTGTGACAAGAATCGCGAGTTTATAGTCTGCACAGACAAGGAAAGGCAACCATATAAAACGTTATAGCAAAAATCGAAATCGCTTTTACGTTCTAAATAAAGTTAAAATAGTCTTTACTCTGGAAGATTATGTTTTCTAACGTTATTTAAGAAAATTGAAAACTACCGCTCACTAGTAATAGTATAGTCTTTTTGGGACCTTGAGCGGCTACCGCTATTATAGCCACTTCGTTTCAAAAACCTCCGCATTTATCGTCGAGAGCGCCGTTTCGAAAATATTTGGGTACGTGTGGACTGGGACTCCTAAAAAGTTAGCTAAATAAGCCCTGAGTAAGTAAGGAGAATTTACACACTGATCATTGGGCATTCTTTAGGTTGATATTGAGGTTGATTTCTGGTGATGGCTTCTTGTTGTGTAAAACAAATATTGGGCTGCTTCCGGTTTTGACTGACTAAGTTGAAAGTGAAACATGTTATAAGTGGTGGTATATAATGGGCACGACAATAAAGAATACTTTGTGTAAACAAGCTTTGCCAGCGTTAGGCCCTGGGTTCAAATGAGGGTTGAATGTTGTTGGGGCTGTTTTTATGACACACTCCTCTAGTCTCCTGAAAAACGTCTGGGGACTTAAAAGAACCAAACAGACACGACATAAAAAGTACGGCTGCGACCCGGTGTTTGGCCAGTAAAGCGATTATCAATATCATTAATAAGGGTTTCGTTTCTGGCCGGACGCCGAACCCAAGTCCGGTTGTTTGACATGGAACGTCCGGTATAGTTCATAAACGAAAATCATCCATCTAGATGATGATCCGGTTGTGATAAAACTCAGCCTTTGGGTTGGATCAAGAAGATCTCTAGAGAGCAGCTCTCTGTATATACATTGGGTTCGTACACTCTTTCTGATTGTAGTCGGTTTTGGAATCAACTACTGAAAAAGGGACAACTACAAAATAACTGTATGATCACCAAACCAGCCAAAATATTTAACATTTTGTGAACATTTTTAGCTTCTCAAGAGATCTAGACCATCCCAGCTGTCGAGTTCCGGCCAAGGGAACACGGAAAACTGCATTTTAAAGAAACCAGTTTTACAACTTTCCCGGGCGCATGTCTCCCAGACTCTCCTAGGAATTGAGGTTGAGCTGAGGTAACCACTGCATCGGCTAGTTTCAATTCCAATTGCTAGCGAAAAATCTGGTATCATTTTCATTTCATCAACGTTTTTAATTTTATTATTATAGTTATTTGTTTATTATGGGGAACTGCCCCGCATACACGCTTTTTTTTATAAGAACAACGAGGCTCAGATTGGCCAAAATTTAAGAACAAGCTGAGGCTTGGGCTGAATTCCTGATTCTCTTTAAAGCTTTACTGGACGAACTTCGGTCTTTAACTGAACACTAAAGAATAAACAAGAAATGCTTCACAGTTTATAATCACTGGAAATCGTCTCGGGGAAATGTCGGCAAATCCACGATAAATTCGGAGGGGTAAATTGACCAAATTCGTTTTCCAAAACAGTCATAAACAATGCAAAACTTTTGGCTTAGTTTTTCTTCGATTTAAACACACATAAAAATAAAAATATTTTAAGAACAATTTGAGGCTCAAATCGCCAAAAAATTAAGAACAATGAGCCTCGGACAAATTTACTGGTTCTTATAAAAAAAAAGAGAGTATCTCAGTCATTTCCAGCCTCCCTTTCCCTTTAATGCTTGCTGTGCAGGCTCCACTTTTGCTCAAACATGTCTTCATGTTTTCAGTTCCCAACTGCTGCCCACCTCTACTAACTAACTCTAGTAGTTTACTAACCAGTAGCCACAATAACCAGAACCAATCAGAGAAGATTCCAAGTCCCTGTGCTACAGCTGTCAATAATATGATGTCCTTTATATGCCTAAAAAATAGATGATAGAAAGATTTAATCATGTAAAAAGGTTCAATCAGTAACTATGGTCCGGTGACGATGTGTCAGTCTCAATGACTTCAGCAAGGGGGCATGAAATCATTCTGCTCTCCCTGCCATTTCAAAGTAAATAAAAAAAGCAAAAAAAGGTTTCTTATGTTATTTTAAGCAAAGTTATTCTCTTTATTTCTATGTAAAACAAGGTCTCTGACATGTAAATTGTGAGCAAATGTTTTCTTATTGAAAAGTTTTGACAGCAAAGAAACAAAAAATTAAGGGCTCACTCACTCTGCCATTCCTGACGACATATTGAGATCAATTCCTCCATCAATCAGGGCACCAGAGTCTGAGTATGTTGGTCTTGACATTGACTCCATCATCCTGTAACATATAAAGTATACTCCAAAACCAAAACCTAACTGAAACTAAAACAAAGAAAAAGTAATTAAATATTATTAACCTCACCAACAACTTTTTTTGTGCATAAATGCAATTATAGCTATTTCTAAGGAAATATAAAAACTATTTTCTTATCTATTATATTAAAACCTAAAACTTTGCTGGATAGTGAGGAATTTGAAAAAAAATTTGAATAAAGAAGAATATTGAGTAAAATCAGCAAACCATCCCTCCTGGTGAGGGACTAGTAAAGCTTTGGTTTGAGGACGGTTTGTCAAATTTACATCAAATATTAACTTAAAAATCAATTTGTAAACTTCTACAAAAATCCCCAAAACCTCTAAAATACAAATCTTCAAGAAAATAAATCTTCATCTCATTTAAAACATCTAAAAATATTCAAGCTGCTTCTCCTTCACTCCCTCTGTGAGGTAAGGTTTTTACACATGTGAAGGTGATTCCTCGGTCTTATCTCCTTGCCCCCCCCCCCCTCCCCGCAACTGGATAAATCATAACAAAATTAGTTAGAAGTAAACTGTTTGGTTTTCATTA
>JAOBAT010122542.1:0-13276 GCA_026413305.1 Hydrozoanthus tunicans
TGGCCCCCCCCCCCCCCCCCCCCTCCCCCATCCCCTTCCGGGACGTGCCGCCCCTCCGGGTTGGGTTTTCGACCTTCTTATCATAAACAGGGAAATTTTGCCCCGCCAGTTATCATAAACAGGTTTGCCCTGTCAACTTTCAATACAGGGTAACATTTATGGTTTAAGAAACTAAAGTAAACTTTTTGAAAGTCTTGTGCTGTGTTTTTAGCCATGAATACTTGCAAGTGTACATTCTTATCTTAAAAAGGGTGTTCGGCACCGGTACCCCCTCTCCCACCCCTCCCGGGATGCCCCTCAAACAATGTAACGTTTATCATCGGGGGAAAGAATAAGTCACCAAAGGAAAGGTTGCGTGTTCCTGTGCATTGGCCATATTTTTTTACTTTCAGGATTTTTTAGTTGGAGTTCGAGAGCTAAATGCAATATTTTGTTATTCCTTATTCACCCATCCCTTCTTTTGAGTAAAGTTTAAATCAGGGCTTGCGGTTGTTAATGGGGTCATTTCTCAGAAATCTGAACTTTTCAGTATTGTGCAACATTTACAGGCGCTAAAACAGCTTACAAACTCTTAACTACCAAGCTCTTCATCGATCACACATGAAAGAGACCAAGATTCGATAGCCGTTTTAGTGAGACAAAATAAATTATTTTTGGAACTATTTTAGATAACGGTTAAAAGCTCAGTCAAGATTCTGTTTAGTTTAGTATTCGCAAAGCAAAGATGCATCAGCTGATAAAAAAAAACAACGCGCATGGATAAACTGTAAAGTAAAATATTTTCAAACGTTGTCTCTGACTCGGCCGATAGCTTCTGTTTTCTTCAATCGGAATGATATTAAAACTCGATGAAATCGATTGAAATTTATATCTAAAAGTAAATGAATTGTAGTGACTTTGTGCATTGCCACTAAACAAGGGCGCGTTAAACAATCTCTAACCTCCAAAGATTTCAAAAGTCTTAAGGTTTACTTTTCCAATCCCTTGAACGAAGCAACGTTTTTTAAACAAATGTTGTCTTCAATTCTCCTACCCAGATGAGCAGCACTTTTTCCTGAAGGCCGAAAGCATCAAGACGATTCTTGAAGGAGAGGTTTACTTCTATTCTAAAGTGTTCGGCTTCAAAGCGGTGGATAACGAAGTGGAGGTAAAAGCTGAGATTTGTATATACATCTCTGCAGGTATTGGCTATCTAGTTGATAAACTAGATGAGATTTGTATACCTTCGTAGACTGAGGCTAGCTGATAGAACTAATTGTGATTTATAGCTCCGGAGACTTTTCTATCTTCGTAGACTGGGGCTAGCTAATAAAATCAGCTGAGTTTTGTATCTTTTAGCTATAGACTGAGGCTAACTGATGGAACCAGTCGGGATTTGTATCTCCGTAGACTGGGGCTAGCTGATAGAGCCAGCCGAGATTTGTATCTTTTGGACTGGGGCTAGCTAATAGAATTTGTATTGGCTGCCTGATAGCAGAGCTGGCTCAGGGTAGTGTTTTTGCAATAGGCATTTTGTATTTTTAAACCTCTTTTTCTCTTTGCAGCTGAAAATCTACAATTTGTAGGAACTGTTTGAGACAAGAAACCGGTTCTGCTGTTTAACAGATCGTTTTTGCAGTAAGGCCGAAGAGCAGGATTAAGGTTTAAATTGGCAAAATACGTTCATCAGACAGGGGAAGCATTCTGATTTTAATAAAGTTTTATGATGTAATCCATTTGCACTGTCACAATTATGCATTCAATAATTGAGGGAAGCAGTTTGGTAAAATCTTTTATGGTGTATAGCTCATTTGCATTGTTACAAATATACATTTAGTAACTGATTAGTTAAGGACTAGAAAATGGACAGTAAAACGATGAGCGAAGTCGTTAAATAGAAAGAGCTTTATAGGGCTGAACGTAAAAACTACAGAAGACAATAAAATTAATACAATATGTTTTTACATATAAACGGTATGTCAATGAGGCATTTTTGTGTTCGATAAAAAAAATACTTTTTGAAGACTTTTTTTCTGTACATGTCCATCATATCCGCGCGAGCTATAAATTCGCCATTTTCTCTCTTTATTTGAACCTTTTTTTTAAGCGAATGTCATGTTCGTTCGTTCGTTCGTGTGAAAAGTAAAGTCCTGTGTGTGCTTTTTGGGGGCCAGCGCAAAGGCTCAGACAGATCGAAGACTTTCGATCGCAGAGAAAGTTTCTTGAACAGTTACATTATATTAAAAGGCATAAGATCATGGAATCGGCAAATAGTTGATAGTGCAACATTGTTTCCAATTAGAGTAAACACATGGAAAACTTACAAGAACCACTAATTATTCTCTCTTTTACTCTACTTACTTCTATATGTTAAGGTTTTTTTTACAAGAATCAGTAAATTTATCCGAGCCTCGTTCTTATGAAGTTTGTTTTAATTAAAAAAAGCCGTGTGCACCGAATACGTGTCAGCGGTGCAGTGGCCGAGCGATTAGTGTGTTTGACTCGTAGTCCTAGGGTCGAGAATTCGAGCCCCGGTCAGACCACTGTGTTATGTCCTTGAGCAAGACGCTTTACCTGACTTTGTTCCAGTCGACTCAGTGTAAAAATGAGTACCATGCAGTTCCGCTGGGGGCTAAACTGCGATGGATTAGTGTCCTGTTCAGGGGGAGTCAAAGACTCTCATCCACTTAACACTACGGAAACCGGAGATAAGCGCTGGCCCTATGAGCCACTCAGGCGCGACTAAAGGATTTAGCTTTATAGCTTAGCACCAAATACGTATGATTTAGGGGCCGTTCGTTTGTGATGATTCCAATTATTCCGAGTTATGAATACAATTTTGAAATTTCTTCCCGATTGAAATTTCTATTTCAAATTGAAAAGCCAAAAATGACAAAGGTTTCTTTTTGCAACTTCGCAGAAAAACCAGCTACACGAATCAGGCAAAGTTTTTTTATTCCATGTATTCCTATTCTGGAAAGGCCCAAAAAAGCGCACACTTATAATTATATACATTGTAACGAGTACACTTGATGTCCCTAGATCACCCGAACTGGTGGTTTCTTACACTCGGACAAAGACGAAGACAAAGTGGTTACTCTCTTCCAGGCTGTACCGGCCACAAAAACAATTTGTCCTGCTTCGGATCAGGTCATTTTGTAAGGACAAAAAGGTTTTACAGCACTATTGTCTGGCGGCCAATCAGGTTCCTTTATTGTAGTACCACTGTCTCGCAGCCAATCAGATTCCTTATGTTGCAGCACCACTGTCTCGCAACCAATCAGATTCCTTATGTTGCAGCACCACTGTCTCGCAACCAATCAGATTCCTTATGTTGCAGCACCACTGTCTCGCAACCAATCAGATCCCTTATGTTGCAGCACCATTGCTCGCATGCGCAGCCAATCAGATTCCTTATGTTGCAGCACCACTGTCTCGCAACCAATCAGATTCCTTATGTTACAGCACCATTGTCTCGCGGCTAACCAAGTTACTTATGTAAACCGTACGTTTGCTTTGACAGCTCAGTAAGTCAATTTTTTTCAAGCTATGTAAAGAATCGTGAGGTTTGGCTGCCAAGATCGCTTTAAAGTTTTGCCGTTGGGGTTTTATTAGTGCTTGTAAAGTTTAAGATATCTGGAAAATTAAAATAAAGATGTACATTCAATATCAAAATAATTTCGCTGTTCCTCTGTTTCTCCTTCAGAGACTTTTACTAAATCAATCAAAATACTTGGTCTCAATATTTGCTATCGTCAGTCGTTATAAATTAGAAGCTCGTATTCAAATTGTTAAAAAGAAACTCGATCCAACTTGTAGTCCTTTTGTTCATTAACCATTAAAGCCAAGTAAAAGAAAAATTATTAGTTTCCCGTCCCTACCCGCCTCCTTCCCGCTCCTTTTAATCAACATTTTTCTTTAGGGAATAACCCGGTTCTGATGCAAAGTAACCTCAGAAAACAAACATTAAATCAAATATCAAAAAATGCTTTATTGGAAGCAAAGGGTTCATAAAACCTATCAGTTAGAAAACCCATCAGTAAGAAAATATTCCCCCCCCCCTCCCCCACCCCCCATCCCCCATGTTTTTGGTGATTCCGGACGGGAAACTAATAATTTCTTTTCACTCGGGCTAACCAAATATGGAGATGGACTGGGCTCTCCATTGGACACCAGAGGGAAAATAGAAAAGAAGACTAAATAGATTTTGATGTCGAACGTATGTGGAAGGGAAACTCAAGACCCTCCATCACAACTGGGTGACTGTCTAGAAGCTGGCACGGCCCAGAACAGACAGTCGTGGAGTGCTGCTGTTGCTACCCTTCATGCTAGACGGCACAATGGGCATGGCTGATTGATCGATTAACCACCAAAAATTTCACTTCAGCTTTCAGCTTATGCTCTACAATGGAGATATATACTGAAACGCGCGCGTGCGCTCTGTGCAATGATAGAAACACGCGAAACATTTTTAGGCACTTTAGTTCACGAAAGAAGTGCGCATCACCCCAGCCAATCAGAACGCTCTTTATAACTGATTCATGTCATAATTGTTTTTGTTAAAGTGTTTAGGCCATGTGAAAGAGCTGAGATTCGTAGAAATATATGCTTCCTGTGCGTGACATCGCGACAAAGCAACAAATATAAACGATGTCAGTTCATTAATAAAAGGTAAAACGTTCAAACTATGCTTAAAAACGGACCATTAGAAAAGTGATTGGGGGGAGGAGGGGGAGAGGGAGTTTTTATTTTGCAGAAATTTTTTCATATTTGTTTGTTTGTTTGTTGTTTCATAAAGGCAATAAAACGCATTTGCCGTGCATCGTAATTTTTTATTGCACTCGGGTGGACTTTTGAAAATTAGCTTTTATAAAAGCATACTTGGCCAATATTCAGAGAGAATTGTCAATCCGACCGTGCAATTCACTCTTCACGATTTTTTTCTTTATTTCTTCTTTGCATGAATTTCTTTTTTCTGTTAAATGACCCTGCACGTTTTTTCCCCACCTTCCTCCCATCACTTTTCTAATGGTCCGTCCCTTAGTTTTTGAAGACAACAGCGACAAAAAATTGCCGCTGTCCACTCCAAACAGTCATAATAATATACTTTGCGGGAGAGGGAGTGGTACACCGCGTGACAAGATGGTGGAGGGCCGGGAATGTGTGAAACCAAGATGAGGAAAGATGAAATAGGAAATGTGACAAAAAGCTATTTAGTTCAAATATGGCGTCGAAGCAGTTCCTGTCTGCAGCCCCAAATGACGTTGAGGAGTGCGAATATGGATCTTGGAAAAGCCCCATTACCTCGAATCTAATTGCTCAGCAGTCTGTGGAAATAAAGGATGTGAATATCGACCCGTGTGACTCAGGTAAAATTGAAAATACTAGCGAACCGATCGGTTAACCGATGTGATGTTTTTGTACCGTTATAGTATAACATTTTAAGTAAAAAAGTAGTTATGAAATGTTTAATTTATTGGTCCAAAAATATGGAATTCGATACTTGGAGATCAAAGACATTAAACAGTCTGGATCCAATACGTAATTTGAACACATTCAAAGAAAAGTTGAAAAGGTAATTTATAGACACTGATTAATTTTTATCAGTTGTCGTGATTGCTATATTTTATGATTTATAATATAATTTCTGTTCCTTATACCCTTGCATGGATAATTGGTACTCCTGCAACGCAGTATAATCAAAGTCACGATTTATTATACTAGAATATGAATATAATATATCAAAAGTCAAGGTGCTCTCTCTCTATATATCTCTTATATGTATCTTTTAATTTGTATTTTCATTTTGTCAATTAATCTTTCATTAATTGTAACTTAATTTCCTTTCGATAAAACTTATAAGTAAATGTGATCTCCCCCTTTACTACCCCTGCCTCAAATAGCTATCAGGCCAATTTTTGCAAGATCGATGGTACATAAGAGGAGGCAGACTAAATGATTGCCAAAGGAAGGTGTCTAGGGCAGGTGCGAGGACATGCTCCCTCAGGCAATTTTGATTGGGTGGTTTGAGACTGAAATGAGAAATAGCTAAAAACCTGGAAGTTATTCAAAATTTCAAACTTTAAAATCAATTATTTTAGAAAAACATGTTGCTTTTTCAAACAGTTGGTCAACAAAAAAGTTAATTGACCTTTGCAATCTGTGGGAGGGGGGAGGAGTGCACCCATGACACAGCCCCCCTCCCTACAGGCCTAATTAAAAGAAGGTACATATTCCATATTATATATATTTTAATAAAGATTTGTGGTTGTTGTTGGCAAAGAGCTTTAATTTGAGGTCTGCTGAAGTTCAGTATGGCCATTTTTGCTTGAATTAGATACTGAAGTACTTATTGTAGTTTTATTTCTAATTTTTATTTTAAAACTAATGTCATCTATGAACTCAGCACTCAATGTGAATGACCAAAGAAACTCCCGTCATCTAATTTATTCTGTTTTTAAAAAAAATGTTGAAATTTAAAGTTTTGACCTAGCCAGCTATAGGGAGTGGTGACCTGTGAATCAATGTAGCAACAAACATTCCTAGTGTTTTTTTTTCTTTGTTCTAACTTTCAAAATTCTGAATTTCTTCAGATCTTTATTAGATTGTGAATTACTAGGTTTTCAATTTATTAAAAAGTAGCAGAAGAAAAACTAAAGTAGCCAGAGCTTATTTTGAAATGACTTGTATTCCTGGAGGTGTAGCCTGGTGCATTTTTAGACCAAAATGTTGTTTCTCTCTTGGTAAATCAGGCCGGGCCCCAAAAGTACCTGGTGCAAATGATCAAAGTAGCTGGTGGTTTGTTTCAGGCATCTGCAGCTTTTGAAAACCCTGTGTATAAAACATTGTTTGAGTGTTTTGCAAGGAAAAACATGCCAAACCCAAAACTTCAACTATCAATCATTTGTAAATAAACTATAATGGCACATTCTTGCTTGCACAAAAATGGGCAGGAGTTAAAAACTGCCTTATACTTGCATGTTTTCAAACCTCAAAAACATAACAGGAACTGCAAGAGAAACTGTTTAATAATATATTAACTCTATATATTTATTTTGCATCTAAAAAAGTAAAAATATATAAGCTTTAACTAACTAATTGAGATTATTGTGGTGGCTTAAAACAGTTCAGTTCTAAAAAAAAATAGAAATTATATTTATCTGAAAGGGTAAGTTATAGAATTTAGCAACTGGAATAGCAAGACACTTGGTACTTTTTATGGCATGAAGCTTACTGGAAGCAGATCAAGACAGAATGAAATACAATTTCCTTTTTTTAGCTTTGTTTTAAAATATAAAGCATTACTTGCTGGAAATCACATGGTAGTATATATATCTAGCAAAAACTAATGTGTAATAAAAATATTTTATATAAATACCAAAAATAATTTATACAATTGGTAGTTATAGTGTTAATGCAAGATAATGCTAAAATCACTGACAGCAACTGCAGTGACAAAAAACCAATAGTGATGAATTAATTTGCCTAAATTTGAGGTAATAATATAGACTATATAACAAGGTATAGGAATAATATAGGGCTGTTTTCTACGCCTTCCACATTTTGTGAAACTTGTAAATAGAAAATTTGTTAACTTTGTAATTTAAAGTGTAAATAAAAAATTGTTAAACTGTTAGAATTTTGTATCCTTTAGATACTATTTACTGGTCAGAGTTACGACCCCACGAAGATGGAAGGACTTTTGTGTGCTCGCACACTACTGGAGATGCTAACTTTAACACAATCACCCAAAGGGTTTCAACTGTTGCACTCGTGTCCACGAATATGGAGGAGGAGCTTACTTTGTGTACAACAAGATGCTTTATTTTTCAAACATTCCTGACCATCGAATGTATTGCCAGGAAGTTAGCCAAAATTCAGTACCATTTGCTATAACACCAGCCAATAAAAAGTGGAGGTATGCAGACGGTGTGATGGCAAGGCCTGGTGTTATTGTTTGTGTCAGGGAGGACCATGATGTAGTTGAAAAAGGTGAAGCTAAAGAGCCGCAAAACACAATTGTGACAATAAATCCCAAGACAGAGGAACAGTTTGTTATTGTAAGTCTAAGATAAATCTGCCGTTTTCGTCCTTTTTTGTGAACAGGAAACAAGTGGAAATTGGTTTACCATATTTATTGTAGACAAGTGGAGGTTTTGAGACTGAAAATCAGATTAAAAACCAGAAAACCCTCAACTTATGCACACTGCCAGAAAAAAAGCAAATGACAAACTTTTAGAAAAGACGCCAATTTTAGACCAAAAAATGGGGTTTGACTTTTATGTGCCTGTGGTTTTGGTTATACAGGAGCAAATATGGTATGAGGAGGTGGGAATATTATATGTAGAAGGTAGACTTTGAAACCCCAGTTTTTGAACACCAATTTTTCCACTTATTGCCTTCAGTTGAGTAACTACTGTTTTTTTTCTTTTTTAGTTGAATTAACTTTTTCAATTTCTTAACCCTCTCTGTTTACCATATACTATCCATGCATGCATGATTAAATGATGTTGGATGCTGTTTTATACTTATTACCCAATTAGTAACCAAAGTATTATGTGCCCTTGATACTGACTCTAGATGTATATGCCATGTTTCAAACTGCACAACTCACTGGCCATTAATTAATCAATTAATTTCAATTTTAAATCTGAATTATAATCTTGTAGTTCCACTGCTACACAGACTTTCTCTTTCCACACACCTTTACAAAGTGGTAGCATTTGCTACCTTCTTACCTTGCAACTGTTGATGAAAACTTTTCAGTTGCTTGTGATATTAAGCTAGGAAAACACTTCTGATACCGTGTTCGAACGGCCCTTCCAGCAACCTAGTACTCTGGTACATCATGTATGCATCAAGATATTTGCAGCACTCCTTTTTCCAAATTTGTCAAGACTTTCCAAATATGTAACACCCCATTATTTCAGTCTTTTGAACTTATGAGTACCAGCTTTAGTTTGTTAGTGGCTTAACCTGTACCACAATAGTTTCCTGTTGAAGCCCAGTCAAAGGCTTTGCCTGCTTAGCACTTCAGAAACAAGCGATAAAAACCTTTCTAAGGGTTCACTGAACTTGACAAGGGATTTTGTTTTAGCACATTCTGATAGGCTACTCGATCTTTCGAAAAAGTTATTTGAAAGGGGGCATTTCTTTATAGTTATGTAAGAAGATGGTGTGGTACATGCAAGACATCGGGAATCAAGCAAGGAGCAACCATTAGCAGGGTTTTCGTTAGCATTTAGAAGTACCGGATGCAATGGTTTTAATTGGCTGGCAGACGGTAGGAACTCCTAGCGGGGTCCGGGGCATAATCCCCCGGGAATTTTATAGGTAAACCCAGTGCCTGACGAGGGAATTCCACGCTAAATTTCACGAGAAGAACCGATATCGCTCGAGTCGCGCAACTATGCGATCCTATAAAAAATCGACTCTCTCAAATTTAGTACTCTGCGTTTCCTAGGGCGGAATATCAATTATAATCAGTACCAGTTTGCAGTTGTTTGTTTTAGTTGATTTGAAAGGGTGTATACCGACGAATCTCCTACCGCTATCAGAGAGCTGCTCAAAGGCCGAGTCATTAAATTATCGGCAACAAAGTCCCAATGCAATCGTCACAATACAGTCAACGATTTCCACACTTAGGAGATAATCCTTTCCTGTGTGAACTACCGGACGTTACATGCCAAGCATCCGGACGCGGCGTCCGGCCTGAAACGAAACCCCTGCATAAGTAACATAGCTATGCTTACCTCTCAGTATAACGTTGCAGCTTGATTATTGGAACCAAGTTAAGCCAGAGTTATCTACTACTACAGGTATCAGGATGTGACTTTTATGCAGCTCCTAGAGTTACTAGTGATGGAGTTCTTGCATGGATGCAGTGGAACCATCCAAATATGGTAAGCATTTTTAACGTTTACTTCCTACAAAGCCCATCAACATCAAACTTCCTCTTTCAATATCAGTAAAGAATAGGTTATTCAGTTTCGAGAATGTGAAGTTTGAGTATTATTCCCAGAAATGTAAAATTATCTAAGGAAGCTTTTTTAGAGAGAGTATCTGGAAGTTTTGAGAACTTTTAAAGTAATCTTCCCTTGCTGAAGGCTAAGACCTTTACCATACTGTTTACAGACAGAGACATGAAAGCGTTGCTTTAGAAAGAAATGAATAACAAAAATCTAATCAATTAGATGTTTCTTTCCTATCCTATCCTCTCTTGTCTTCTCTCTTCTCCTCTCCCGTCTTTTCATCTCTCCTTTCCGCTCTTCTCTTCTTCTTATTTTTTCTCTCCTCTTGTCTCTCCTCCCTCCTCTCGTCTCGCCTTGCATCATCAGGTGTCACTTCTCTTTTCGCCTCGTCTCTTATCTGCTCTCCTTTCCTCACTTCTCTCCTTTCTTATCCTCTAATGACTTCCTATTCTCTTCTCTCCTATCCTAACCTGTCTTCTCTCCTTTCCTCTCCCTTCTCCTCAGCATTTCGTTATCCTCCTCTCCTCTTTTAAACTCTCTCTCCTCTCCCTCTTGTTTCAGCCGTGGAACAGCACTGAACTGTTGATTGGAAAACTTTCAAGTTCTAATGACTCAATTGTCGAGGGCTCAGTAAAAAAGGTCAGTCTTTATTTTTCAGTTTTAAGTGACAAATTGTATTATTTTTTACAGTGACGATAAAACTTAACTCTCATGTAAATATATCATTAGCCAGTTTTCATATGACCAAAAATAGCTTTCAAAAACAATCATTAGAAACAAATTAATCGATCCTTTCGAGCTAAAAATTATTTGTCTAGATACAGGAAGCTTTCCCGTAAGGTATTTTTTATCACGTAAAGTAGATTTATCTTTATGCCCCAATGTAGTAGATTATGTGGGGTGTTGTGCTAGCTCACAGAACTCAAAAGGTAACATACATTTGTAACTTTACATGCAGCCACCGCGGAGTAACTTGGTAATGGTGGTGTTAAGCTTTCGCTTAGCGGGTCCGGGGGCATTACCGAATATGTCACATTTCTTAACATAGTCTGTCAAAAGACAATATTGATGAATAAATCGCCATTACTTAAGTCTGTTTATTGGAAGAAGTACATTCTCCGCAAAATTATTACCCAGACCCGTAGCTCCACGGTCCCTGACATAGAATTTAGAACAATTTAGGTTCTTTTGACTATGATGTTTTCAGTTACCTTGGAGCGAACACTTTGGATCTGCTTTTGAATTTGCTGCCATGGCAACAAAGCTTAAGCACTTTGTGTCGGCTGCTGGGTTTATACCTTCTCTTTTTTCGTCATCACTTCCATTGTCGTTGTCATTATCATCATTGTCGGTTCTGTAATCACCTTAACACTACCGTTGGAATTGATACTGTTTCGGCACAACACATTAATGGCGATTTCATCTCATCGTATAACAATCGTCATGTCTTGTTATTTTTTCTTGAGAACGAGGGGTCGCTTTCCTTTATTCTACTGCAGTCCCTGAAAAACTTATTTTTGAAGGTTCAACACCTATCTTGGAAGAATCTATCCACCAAAACTCAAATTTTAAAAAAAGTTCGATCTTCTATTTGAGCAATACCGTAGGTATATAAATCAGTAAGACATGAAGTTGAATAGCTTTTAGTGGTGCTAAGTACGTTTGTGAGTGTTTCTTGAAAATCCTAGAAATGAATTTGGACCGGAAGTTCTTGAAAATATCCTTGAAAACCAAGAAACGGAAAAGTTGCAACTCAATTGCCATAGAAACGAATTGGTGCTAAAAACTTGGATGGAACTATTTTGTATTCGAAGCAAAGCAGAATATCAACTTTTTACTATCAAGGTCAAGTTTTCTGAATTGTATGATAATAAGGTCTGAAAGGTGTTACCTGAATTTGCTGCAATGGTCATTGGAACTCGATATTCTAAAAATTATTACTGTAAAAGGTACTCCACATGTGATGTATGAATCCCACGATGGTCAACACATGGAATCTACTCTAGATTTTCGAGAAGACAAAACTGTGCAACCTGTGTTGTCACAATTGTGGTGCTAAGTTATTCTGTTTTCGTTAGATTTGTTGTGAAGAAGGCGTAAACGTTATGGTCCCACAATGGTCACCACAGGGAGACCTACTCTACATTCATGACAAGACGAACTGGTGGAACCTCTACTGCTACAGTAATGGCGCTGAAAAGAACTTGCATCCAAAACAGAGTGAAATCGGGACCTGTCAAAAATATTTTGGTCAGAGCCCTTACTCCTGTGAACCCACCGGGACCGGAAGTATTCTTGTTTCGTATGATAAGGTATTACGATGAAGTTGATGCATGGAGCACCAGTCGTGAGCTGGTGAAAGAGCTTGCACAGTTTGTCAATACTTGAGAACCTGCAAAAAACTTTAGGCTGTCTCAAATGATTGGCTTATTTTAGATGATGCCCTATGTCATTTTCAATACAATTTTTCGATTTAATACAGTTACAAAAACAAGTAGGTAGTTAAAACTGTAGTTAATATACAATTACTGTTACCCATTTCCCACTTTTCTATTCCTTTTACACAACGCAGACTGAAACCCGTTAGGTACCAGGTTTTCACACGTAAAAGAAGAAGGTTCAGGGTACCGTTTTCCAGGCCGTTTGTATTTCGTCAAGAAATCGTGGTTACTAACTTAATTATGTAAACACTTTTCAAATGAAAGACGTCATCGTGACATCACAATTCTAATATTAAATAACTTTCTTTGGTTGTGAAATAATTTCATTTTTGTTGTAAACCTGGACGCATCACTGGGTAAGTATGAAATCGTTTGTTTTTGTATTTTGTTGCAGGCCTGGCGGAAAGTCTTCAGAGTTGGTCCGGCCATATAGAAACGTCCTCGAGCGCCAAAAGCGCTAGCAAACTAAGAGGGTCCGGGAGCATGCTTCCCCGAAAAAATTTGAAATTTAGCTTTTCGTAGATGCGAAACGGCTCGCTTTTAGGGAGAAATGAAAAAAAAAACGAAACAAAATCTGCGGTGAAACATGCTGTGCTCAGCAACTAAGACTCAAAAAATGTAACTTGGGTCAAAAGTTTGTCCGGCCGTGGCCGTGTTATGTGTAATATTCATTATCATTTAATTATTTCATCAGGATTCCAACGTACAATGTACAAACAATATACGATATGAGAATGCTTTTGGCCATTGGAAAAAGAGCTTGAAGACGGTTATAACACCGCAGCAAAAATGAAACGATTAGGTCCTGAGTAGTATTATGGGTGAAGAGTGAATAGAAAGTAATTATGCACATAATTTTTCTCATTATAATAGGCCTATAAATTT